>JADBJO010001097.1:417500-422982 GCA_016801955.1 Conus betulinus
AACCGTGTCGGGAACTGCAGGCCTGTAACCTTGAAATGATGTCCACGCTGCGATGACCCTGCTTGTTGGAATCTGACTGCCATCTGTCGGCACTGTTGACCTATCACCACCGGGCCACCCACCTCTGCCCCTCTCCCCCCATCCTCCCACTGTTCCGACCCTTTTTTCTCGTTTACTCATGGCTCCCCATGTGAATGCGCGCGAAGCATAATGCGTTGAATCATTCGTTCTCTCTCTCTCTCCTCTCTCTCTCTCTCTCTCTCTCTCTCTCTCTCTCTCTCTCTCTCAACTCCTCACTCACCCCTCTCTCTCTCTCCTCTCATGTGTGTTTATATTGGTTTGGTCTTTAAATTAACGACTTTTTCGGGGAAATTGTGTTAGACAATGAAAAAACAACAACACAACAACCAACACAACAACACACACACACACCAGAGAATGCAAATGCGAATGCGAATGTTTTTATTCAGTTTTAAGACCACAGCCGCCACACACCACCAGAGAGAGAGAGAGAGAGAGGCGAGAAGAGAGTTAGAGAGAGACGTAGAGAGAGAGAGAGAGAGACAGACAGACAGACAGAGACAGACAGAAAGAGAGAGAGAGAGAGAGAGAGAGAAAGAGAGAGAGAGAGAGGAAGAGAGGAGAGAGATAGACAGAGAGAGAGAGACAGAGATGGACAGAGGGAGAGACCACAGAGAGAGGACAGAAGAGAGAGAGAGAGAGAGACCGAGAGACAGAGAGAGAGAGAGAGAGGAGAGAGAGAGAGAGAGAGATTGGGAGAGAGAACGACCATTCCCCTAACATTTCGGGGACAGTCACCAACCAAAGCACCTGCACCCGGTGTTCGCCACAGCCGGGTGAAATCACGGAGGAGTGCCCCATCCAACCTTTCCACGCCCAGTCACGCTCACGACTCCTTCACCACTCCCTTCAGGGGAAGTTTTCTCCATCAGCTGGGAGTGGAACAAAAATGTGGGAGCCAAGGAACGAACAAATGAAAGAAAGTTACAAAGGAAGAATGCAAGGAAGGAAGGAAGAAGAATAAAGAAAGAAATAAAGAAAGAAAAGAAACAGGACAGAAGGAAGGAAAAACAGAAAGACTAAAGAAAGGAAAGAGAAGAAAAATGAAAGGAAAAGAAAAGAGAGAAGAGAAAGAGAAAAAAAAAAAGTAAGACAGAAGACAGAATTCAGAGACATTCAGTAACCGAACATCAAGGAAATTGTTTTTTGTTTTTTTTCCTGACAATAATTAAAAAAAGGGAAAGTTAAAAGAAAGAAAACAAGAAAAAAAAAAAAGACAGAGAAGAGAGATCAAAGAAAAAAAAAAGGGAAATGAAGAGGTTTAAAGATGAGGAGGATTTAGGAGAAGAAAGAGGAGAAATGCCAAAGACCATACGTATTAGTAGTAGTGTTCTTGGTGGTGGATTGTGGTGGATGGTGGTGGCGTTGCTGCTTGGTGGTAGTAGCAGTCGTAGTCGTAGCAGTAGCATTGATAGTGGTGTAATGGTGGTGGTAGTAAGTAGTAGTAGTAGTAGTAGTAGTAGCAGTAGCAGTTGCAGTTTCAGTAGCAGCAGTAGTAGTGTTGGGTGGTGGTGGTGTGGTGGTGTGGTGGCAGTAGTATCAGAAGTAGCTGCACTGGCAGTAGTTGCTGCAGCTGCAGCAGGTTGGTGATGATGATGATCACACAGAAGAAGAAGAAGAAGATGAAAAAGAAGAGGGGGCAATGGAGGAGAAGAGAAGAAGGGGAAGAAGAGAAGAATAAGAAGAAGAAGAAGAAGAAGAAGACAGAAGAAGTAGTTGTAGTAGAAGAGCATGAGGAGCAGGAAGTAGTAGTAGTATAGTAGTAGTAGTAGTAGTAGTAGTAGTAGTAGTAGTAGTAGTAGAAGTAGTACAGGCAATCGCAGCAGCGGCTGTAACAGTATAAGAAGAAGATGGTGATGATCATATAGAAAGATGAAGAAGAAAGGAAGAAGAAGAAGAAAAGCAGAAGACTAAGAAGAAGAATAGAGGAGAAGAAGAGAAATAGAAGAAGAAGAAAGAAGAAGAGAAGGTGGGTGGGCTGAGGATAGGGGCGTGGAGAAAAAGAAAAGAAAACAACGGGAATTTAAAAAAAAAAAAAAAAAAAAAACCCCACAGCAGCAGAGAAAATAGCCGAAACCACGAATTAAGAAAGATATTGGACGTTCATATACATGTACCATTTCAATCATCGAACACAGTTACATTTTGAGAAAAAAAACACCACACACACAAAAAGTAAAGGAAAAAGATGAACGAATGTTGACACTGTGCATATCATTTCCCCACTTTGTATGCAGCAGAGAGAAAATCCAAAACTAATACTGCGTGGATCAGTTCGTCGACACTATTTCAGGAATCCCCCTTTTGGACAAAAAGTCTGCCCCCACGTTGTGGTTCTTCATCAATGCACTACAATGTGTAGAGGGTGGTGGGGGTGGGAAAGGCAGCTCAGAGGAAGGCACGAGGGTGGGGAGACATAAAAATGTCGGCGTGAATTGGAGTTAAACACGAAAAAGGTCCAGACGAGCAAGAAACTAAACGTCAAGGTGAGAAGTCGTCAGCAATTACAAGAAAGTTGATATGACTTGGTTGCCTGTGTACACACAAACACACCACACACACACACACACACGTGTGCGCGCGTCTGTGTGTGTGTGTGTGTGTGTGTGTGTGTGTGTGTGTGTGTGTGTGTGTGTGTGTGAGAGAGAGAGAGAGAGAGAGAGAGAGAGAGAGAGAGAGAGAGAGAGACAGACAGACAGACAGACAGACAGACACCTGCAAACTATTTGCAAGTTGACTGGTCCCAAGCAACCCCCGAAGTAAATGGAAAGGTCTCGGAGGAGGTAGGCAGCTCAGCTGGAAGCTAACCCGGACGGGGGAGGATGACGGGTGAGGTTTGGGGGCCTGACTGGAAAAGCTGATCATGTCTTTCAGATATAGTGGGTCACGTTATCAGTATGAATCCTTTGAAACAAGTAAAAGGACTGGGTTGGTGATGGGATGGTTTGGTTGGGGGGTATGTATATTTCTGTGAGTCCTGAACCATGTCTGGCACCTGGTTTTTTTATTCCAACACCATGCCAGACAATCCAACACACGGCTCGATCGTCTGCCCCCGTTGCAGGTTTCTCATTGTGGCGTCATGGCCGACCACATCTCAACCGAAACCCGAAACCCTGTTTTGACACTGCGCGGAAAAGGGACACCACTCACTGCTGCGGCTGCGGTGTAGCAATGACCTCTACTAACTCGTCACACGAGGAAGCCTCGGTGGAAGACGCCACGGCCTTTAAATTATCTCGGCTAACGAAGCGGGGCGAATTAATGGGTTTAATTCGTTGGTCCCGGGGCCACCCCGTTCCCACTGAAAGGGGTGGTACTGAGTGCAGGCCATTCACCTCGCCGCTGCCAACGACTCGGGGACGGTGTTCTAATTTTGGTATCTACCTGTCTGTCTGTCTGTCTGTCTGTCTGTCCTGACTGACTGTTTTGTCTGTCGGTCTGATCAAAGACAGTAGGGAGTACTGTCTTTTGGTCGATGATGTTTTGCTCGCTTCGTTTCGGTTTGTTTTTCTTTTTCCCCTCTTCTGCCCTGTTCTTCCTGTCTTGTTTGCCTTGCATTCAGAGTTTTCTTTGGTCGAAGTTTGTCTTAGTTATTCTTTCTGTGTTTCTTGTTCTCCTTGTCTCCCCCCCCCTTCCAATTCTCTCCCCCCCCCCCCCCCCCCCCCCCCCCCCCCCCCCCACACACACACACACCACACTTTTTTTTTTCGCCTGTCCTTTTTTAAATTTCTTTCCCCCTTTATTTCATGTGATTCATGCCGCCTCTCGCTCTCTCTCTCCCCTCTCCTCTCTCTCTCTCTCTCCTCTCTCTCTCTCTCTTTCGGTGTCGGTGTTTGTGTGTGTCTCTCTCTCTCTCCCGCTCTCTCCACTCCCCCCCCCCCCCCCCCCCCCCCCACACACACACACACGCACGCACGCTGCACGCAAGCACGCGCGTATTGACACTCGGAGAGAGAGAGAGAGAGAGAGAGAGAGAGAGAGAGAGAGAGAGAGACAGACAGACACAGACAGAAAGAGACCAGACAGACACAAACAGACAAACAGACGGTACAAATAGACAAACTATATGAAAAAAAGAGAAACAACAACAACAAGAACAAACTAATTTGGGCAGACAAACAGAATGTGCAGACCACGCAACGAGTTTTTGAGAGAGAGAGAGAGAGAGAGAGAGAGAGAGAGAGAGAGAGAGAGAGAGAGAGAGAGAGATAGGAGAGAGAACAACAGACAGACAGACGCACAAATAGACAAACTATATGAAAAAAGAGAAACAACAACAACAAGAACAAACTAAGGTTGGGCAGACAAACAGAATGTACAGACAATGCAACGAGAGTTTTTGAGAGAAGAGAGAGAGAGAGAGATAGAGAGAGGAGAGAGAAGAGGAGAGAGAGAGAGAGAGGAGAGAGAGAGAGACAGAGAGAGAGAGAGAGAGAGAGAGAAGATGGAGGCTGATTTATGAGAGTGGAAAGAAGGAGAAAGACCGGAAAGACACAGAACATGTAGAGTTTCTTTGAAACATCACACACACAAAACAACTCTTAAGCTCTCTTTGGAAAGATATGCATTTCATACTCCCCCCCCCCCCCCCCCCCCGGCCACCCACACCCCTCGCTCTGGCCCTCTTCCTCCTCCTTTCCACCCACCCCCCCTTTCCGATACAATGGATTCATTCCATCAAAACATCAGAACTGATTTACTGAGCGAAGAAAGAAAAAGATACACCCGAAGGTGCGGGTAGGAGACCCAGAGAAGGACCGTCCTCAAACTCGCCCAACACACCAGCTGGGAGCAATCCTGCACCAGCCTTGGAAGCCTGCGCTGTGTTCACACAGAGTGCAGGCATGCACATAGGCATTCCACTACAAGCGATACAATTACGTTTCCCGTTCTCACGTCTAAGCGTCCTGCAACCAAACTGTCCTTGAAATTTTGATGGATGAAAAAAACGCGTTTGCACAAAAAGGGAGAATTTGGGAAAGGAACCCTTTTCCTGTCTTGAGAATTGTGTCATGCGCAATGAATCCTCTTTACACAACCAAGGGGTTTTTTCCCCCCCCCCCCCCCCCCGTTGGAGTATGGCTGCCTTAACGGCGGGATAAAAAAAAACGGTCTTCTACACACAAAAACTCCACTCCCTTTGTTGGGTAAGATGGGAATTAATCCTTGCCTTTGTATACATGGGGTGTCCCCGCAGGATCACAGCCTGCGTACGCAGAAGAACTTTCGCTCTTTTCAATTTGCTTTGTGGAAATCTTCAACATTAGTGTTGGTATCGCGACGGGGATCAATTGCATCGGCGGCTGACACATCGAGACCTCATCGAGTGCGGGGTTGGTGGCGACATGACACGGCCAGTGTTGCGGTTTATTAAATCATCAAGGTATAATGCTTGAAG
>JADBJO010001097.1:424773-429773 GCA_016801955.1 Conus betulinus
AGTGAGAGAGGAGATGAGAGAGAGAGACAGACAGACAGAAAGACGGGGGGGACAGATGGACAAACAGAGACGAGAGACCGAGAGCCAGAGCAGGCGGAGGAAAGCGCGAGACGAGAGAGGGACGACGAGAGAGAGAGAGAGAGAGAGAGATGAGAGAAACAGACAGGAAAAAGTAGAAAAGACGGGAAAGACAGGAAAAAACGGGGAGAGAGGAGAGAGAGAGGAGAGAGGAGACGACGATGAGAGGAGCGAGGGAGAGGAGAGACTGCACAACAGAGACAGGGACAGACGGGCGGACAGGACGGAGGACGAACAGAGAGAGAGAGAGGAGAGATGAGTAGAGAGAGGAGGAGAGAGAGAGAGAGGAGAGAGGAGAGAGAATGAGAGAGGAGAGAGAGGAGCGAGGCGAGGAGAACCAAAAGAGCGACAGGCTCTCTCTCTCCCTCTATAGGAACACAGAGAGAGAGACGAGAGGAGAGAGAGAGAGAGAGATGAGAGACGAGAGAGGAGAGAGCAGGGAGCCGCAACAAACATAGGCTACATGTTAAGATAAAGACGCGACTACTCTCTGTCTGTCTGTCTGTACTTCTGTCGTCTCTCTTCAAACGACAAGACACCTCACAAAACCAGAACAAAAACACAGATGACAACGGAGTATCTAATCCAGGTTAACACCTACCTCCACCTGCACCACGTCGCCGCCGGGTCAACAGCCGTAATCACACAACTAACACCCGGAAAAAAAAAAAAACCCTCGAATTGAAAGAAATCCAAACCACCTTATCCACACACCGGAGAGAAGTCTCTCAGTTTGTGTCTCGAGACGGAACGAAAACTTTTTATCCCACCACTCAAAAAAGCCACCAGGCTGCTTAACGAACTAACACACACACCCACACACACACTGACACACACCAGCTTGGAAGACAACAGTCGAACAGTAAACAACCGTGAGAGTCTCCACAGAAATCAGTATCATTCAACAACGGGCAAAGCGCGACGTATGCGGACGTGCGCGTGGCGGCGTCGATCAGTCCCGCAAGCAAGCTGAGAAATTCTCACCAGCACACAAACCGACGCAACGGACGACCCTGTCTCCTACACACACACACACACACACACACAGTCGTCGAGGTTTACGGGCGCGTGTCCGCGGTTGACACGAGGTCTGAAATTAAAAAAAAAAAAAAAAAAAACGGGCCTGGCTAAAAATTATGCCGATGAGTCATTCTCAGTTGTTTTCCGTGTCCGCCTGTAGTAGTATTACGTGCGCAGGTATATATAATGCATGTCCTAGTAGTCACTAGCCCGTGGGAGAGTAAAGCGGTAGCGATAATGTACTAGGACGGCTACCTCAAGTACCTGCTAACGCTTAAGAACTACTTAGAAAAAAAAAAAACTCCGCTGTCGGGTAATCCAACCTGTTGGGGAGTGTGAAGAATCGTAACCCTAGCGAAGCAGGCACACACACACACACACACACACACACACACACAACACACACACACACACACACATTCTCTCTCTCTCTCTCTTCTCTCTCTCTCTCTCTCTCTCTGTCACACACACAAACACACACACACACACCAACACACACACACACACACACACACACCTGTTGAACACACCTAGACCGCATACCTCCTGCCTGTCTATTAACCCTTCATTCCCACACTAGTTTCCTCTCCTTTTTTCTCGTCCCTCCTGAACCCTCTCTCACTTTCCCCTGTGTACCCCACAGAAAGCAAAGAAGTCCACGTCTTACGCCGTCGATAGTATAAAGATGGTGTAAAATCGGCATGCCGACATCATAAAATGCCCGTGGAGGCTCTAAACCTGAAAGGCGGAATGTTGGGAGAGAGAACATGTTTTGCAGCCACTAACAGACGAGCGAAGCACTGGTTTTGTCTGTCATGTTGGAAAAGAAGCCTGTGTCGACTCTGTCTGTCTGGCTGTCTGTCTGTCTGTATGTATAATGTGTGTGTGTGTGTGTGTGTGTGTGTGTGTGTGTGTGTGTGTTGTGTGTGTGTAGTACTTCAGTTTTACGTCTTTCACATATATGATATTAAACGAAGAGAGAGAGAGAGAGAGGAGGAGAGATGAGAGAGAGAGAGAGAGAGAGAGAGAGGAGAGAGAGAGAGAGAGAGAGAGAGAGAGAGAGAGAGAGAAATGTCTGTGACTATGTAAAGGTGTATGCATAATGTGGATCTCTAAGTGCAATTAAATGTCCCTCTAAGCATCCCTACAACATACCTGCAATTAATCTTAAAAGTAAATGCTTAACTGGACTACAAATTAAGGAGAAAACAACATTGAAGACAAGCTTTAAGTCTGAAAAGACATCACACAAAAGATATGCCTGATAATGGTGGTAAGTGAGCTTGAAGAGATAAAGCAAACAGCAGATGCTTGCTGGTTATTGTTCGTTCTCCACAAATACATTTTGCGTCGTTTGTATATTAAGTTTTAAGGCATCAAGTTTTAATTCGTACAATATTGAAATGAAATTTCTGTACTGGCACATATTTTCACTTGTAAATGAGGAATGCTGTTTACATGTTCATAATTCATTAAATGGGTGTTTTTATCAGCCACACCAAGAAACGTATTTTTGTAGTGTTTTCTGAATCGGCACCAGACGGTTTGCTTTAATAATTGATTGACTTCAAGTGTGTGTGTGTGTGTGTGTGTGTGTGTGTGTGTGTGTGTGTGTGTGTGTGTGTGGTGTGTGTGTGTGTGTGAGTGTGTGAGCGCGCGCGCGTGTGTGTGATGTGTGATGTGTATAGTGTGGTGGTGTATGGTGTGGTGTGGTGCGTGTGTGTGTGTATGTGTGTGTGTGTGTGTGTGTGTGTGTGTGTGTGTGTGTGTGTGTGTGTGTGTGTGTGTGTGTCTGTCCTCTGTGTGTGTGTGTGTGTGTGTGTGTGTGTGTCTGTCTCTGGTGTGTGTGTGTGTGTGTGTGTGTGGTGTGTGTGTGTGTGTGTGTGTGTGGTGTGCGTGAGTGCGTGCGTGCGTGCGTGCTCCCTTCCTCTCTTTTTTCATTTTGGTTTTAACAAACCTTTACTCAAAATTTCGTACAGTACGTACGCAATAAAAATAAGAGCAGCAGCAACAGCTGAAAGCTAATAGTGAGCTCTAAAACATTACAATGCACACCTGGTTGCCTTGACAGCTGCAGAACAAAATATCATTTTCTATATCATAACAATTGTGTCTTTTCTCTCTGATTCCACTCTTCTCTCTCTCTCCTCTCTCTCTCTCTTTGTCTGGCCTGTCTGTCTGTCTCTCCCTCTCTCTCTCTCTCTCTGAGTACAAAAAAAATCGTGTGTGTTTGTGTGTGGGGTGGGAGGGGGCGGGGCGGCGTGCGTGCGTGTGTGTGTGTGTGTGTGTGTGTGTGTGTGTGTGGTGTGTGTGTGTGTGTGTGTGGTGTGTGTGTGTGTGTGTGTGTGTGTATGTGTGTGTGTGTGTGTGTTGTGTCGTTCTGTGTCGTTCTGTGTCGTGTAGTGCTGTTTTGTGTACGTTTGTTATACTGTAAGTGCATCGTGACAGTGTGTCAGTCGCAAGATAATTAATGGAGGGACTAAATTAACACTGATTCATTCAACATCTGTTTGGGTGTTTGTGTCGGATTCTCCTGCTTGATTAAGCAGCTGCATGACATTACCTCCCACAGCCTGACCTCATCTCTCTCTCTCTGTGTCTGTGAGGTGCTTGCGTGTGTGCGTGAGTGCGTGTGTGCGTGCGTGCGTGCATGTGTGTGTGTGTGTGGTGTGGGTGTGTGTGTGTGGTGGTGTGTGTGTGTGTGGGTGTGTGTGTGTGTATGTGTGTGTGTATGTGTTGTGTGTGTGTGTGTGTGTGTGTGTGGTGTGTGTGTGTGTGTGTGTGTGTGTGTGTGTGTGCGTGCGTGCGTGTGGTGTGTGTGTGTGTGAAGATTATGCACGTGTGTAGGATTGTCGCGTTTGTGTCACTTTGTATATATATATGCATACATGTTTGCGGGCATAGAAGTTGAATGAGCATGCGCGCGCGCGCGCGCGCGTGTGTTTATGTACGAGAGAGAGAGAGAGAGAGAGAGAAGAGAGAGAGAGAGAGGAGAGAGAGAGAGAGAGAGAGACACGAGAGACAGCACAGACAGACAGACAGAGACAGGGAGAGAGACAGAGAGAGTGTTTGTACCTTTGTATCCTCCCACGCTTACTCAGTATGCATGATGGTGAGTTTCAGCGTCAGTTTCAGTTTCAGATTTATCAGCCTAGCCCGGCCCTACACAGGCCCCTTTCAGGGCAGGAGGAAAACGTATATCATGACAGAGACAACAAGGCCTCCACAGAGAGGCGTCTACCGCGCAAACTGAGCACAGATCAAGGAAAAGAGAGAGAGAGAGAGAGAAGAGAGAGAGAGAGAGAGAGAGAGAGAGAGAGAGAGAGGAGAGAGAGAGAGAGAGAGAACTTGACAGTGTGAATGTGAGAGAGAGAAATACAGAGAGAACTATTGGGAAGAGAGAGACAGACACGTTGGTGTAAGAGTAAGCA
This sequence comes from Conus betulinus, assembly GCA_016801955.1. NCBI lineage: Eukaryota > Metazoa > Mollusca > Gastropoda > Neogastropoda > Conidae > Conus > Conus betulinus. The sequence goes on from JADBJO010001097.1 coordinate 429,303, forward strand.
CATGAACAGTCACAAACACGAAGAATGCACATGAAGACGCACGCACGCACGCACGCGCACACACATACACATTCTCGCGCGCGCGCGCATGCACACTTACACAGACAGACAGACAGACAGACAGACAGACACACACACACACACACACACACACACACCACACACATACACACACACACAACACACACAACACACACCACACAACACACTGCAACAGGGAACTCTCCTCGTCATGCCGCTTGCCTGGGGCGTTCCGCATGGCGCTGAAAGTGACATGTGTTTTGATGGGCAGAGCGGCGGGCGAACGTGACGAGGCTGCCCTCACGATAACCTTGTTTATTTCACGGTTGACAGCTTCGTCGGCGACTCCAACATTGAAACCCCGTGCTGTAGGGAACACCTTTTTCGGCATCATGCATGTGCACACACTTACGCACGCACCCATGCGCTCAAGTGCACGTGAGCACGCGC
>JADBJO010001097.1:437273-447273 GCA_016801955.1 Conus betulinus
CACACACACACACACACACACACCACACACACACACACACACACACCTGTTGCTCGGCATAAAAACTAAACTATTGATCCGTTGTCGTCCAGGAGACAGGACAACGATGTATATTGGACTAGTCATGACACAGCTGACATGGTGACAGTGTCGCCTGACGTGGAAGTGCCCGTTGACTGGGGAAACCACTCACCGAGTGTCGCATGCACTTGGGCAACGTACATGTATCTCTACTCCTCTGGTAAAACAAAACATTGTTCTCATGGTCGGCTACCCCCACCCCTCCACCCTTCTTCATCCATCTCTCCTCCTTCCCCCACCTCTCTCTCTCTCTCTCTCTCTCTCTCTCTCTCTCTCTCTCTCTCTCTCTCTCTTCATTTCTGAAATTATTCAAGGAGTTACGTCTTCGTGTGAAAGTTGACTGGACAAATGACGTTTCTGCGAAAAGACAGGTTTCAGTTACTTCAAGCTTACGTACATTTGTAGTCGTCGTCGTCGTCGTTGTTGTTGTTGTTGCTCTTGATGTTGTTGTTATCTATCGGTATGAACTATTACATAACCATCAAGCAAAGCAAAAAAAAAAAAAACCCAAAGTGCTTATCAGAGTGAAGATGGACGTGTCTCCTTTGAAGACACACACACACTGCACTATCTCAACAATAAAACCGACTTAGTTTGCAGAATCGGAAACTGAAGTATTCCACATTCAAGGAAAGTCAATTGTCGCGCATTCTTCAAAGACAAACAAACAAGCAAGCAAACACACACAAAAAAAGACAGAAGGAAAGTAAAAAGCGATGACAACAGCCAGTACAGTTTCAAGCTTTAATATCCTCTTCCTGCAAATCCACTCACAAATAATGCGCCTGGCTTTTACTCGGGCTTTTCATCTCGGTACGACAGTTTCAGTTTCATCAAGGAGGCATCACTGCGTGCGGACTAGTCCATACACGCTACACCACATCCGCTAAGTTTTGAGACCACACTACGCATGATTTGAAGCTGAATGATAAATGAATTAACAACAAAGATGAGACAACAGAAGACGACGGTCCCGTGGCTACGACTCAGCGGATGTCTGACCTACGCATTAGCCCAATGCGCTGGTCAGACCTTGAATGCCTACCCACTATTTTTTCTTTTTTGTGTGTGTGTGTAGTGGATATACACGTGTGTGTGTGTGTGTGTGTGTGTGTGTGTGTGTGTGTGTGTGTGTGTGTGTGTGTGTGTGTGTGTGTGTGCATGGGCCCTTGAGTGTGCGTGGGCGCATGTGTGTGTGTGTGTGTGTGTGTGTGTGTGTGTGTGTGTGTGTGTGTGTGTGTGTGTGTGTGTAATTTGTGGGTTTGTGTGAGCATACGTATCTGCATACAGGCTATATGTGTACATATCTGTGTGTATGTGTACGACAGAGAACAGTGAACTATAATTATCATTGTGTTGTTTGTTCTCAAAGAGACAAAGGTAAATCATCCCAGCTGTCTGCTGTTACAAGTGAATGAAAGCAGCCCTTTTCCATGTCAAGCGCAATGTAGCCTGCCATTGTACTTCTTCCCGTGCACCACGTTCGTCCTGCCAACCACATGCTTGTGGTTGATGTCCTACCTTTGCTTGGACATTTTCCTCGATCGTTTACTAGTTTTCTTTCTTTTTTTTTTTTTTTTTTTTTTCCTTTTTCTGTACGTAGTTTTACTTTTTTTTTTTTTTTTGCATTGCATGTTTGTGGGCGTAAGGAATATGTATTTACGAACGTGCGTTTTGTCTCAAATGCTAATTCATGTTTGAAATAGGCCTCTGGTCTCATTATCAAAACATACCGAGTCAGACTCTCTCTCTCTCTCTCTGTCTCTGTCTGTCTGTCTGTCTGTCTGTCTGTCTCTCTGTCTGTCTCTCTCTCTCTCTCTCTCTCTCTCTCTCTCTCTCTCTCTCTCTCTCTCTTCTCTCTCTCTAACGCGCGGGTCTACCGTCCCTGCTCTCTGTACTCTACCAATTTAATGAGAAAAAAAGAAAAGGAACAAAAAAGTATTCACGATTCTCTGAACCTTCCAAATCGGGGCAGACAAAAGGCCATCTTCCTCAATTTGGAAGGTAAAGGAGCGGAGGAGGGTGAGGGCAGGGGAGGGGGGGGGGGGGGGGGCAGGGGCAAAAGGGAGGATGGTGGTAGTGCGGCATGTCCACTGGTCACCCCCTCCCCCATCCTCACCCCTCACCCCTCAATTTTGTTTTCCAGACCCTCCCTCTCTCACGCACTTTGCCTGCCTCCCAAGCCCTCCTCCCCCCCCCCCCCAACTCACCAGTCCCTGCCTCTTCCGTGCACCTCCTAAACCAGCCTACAATGCCCCGTGCCTTTCCCTCCCTTCCTTTCGTTCCTCCCTCCCCCCTCCCCTTCCCAACTTCCGGACCGTCCATTCTCCAAAGAGTCATCCGGTGTGACAAGTGTTCGAGTTCCAAAACGAAGTGACTGAGGGCGGAAAAAGAAGCAACATTTAGAAAGAGAAGGGGTTAGATACAGACTGACTGATTACAGGACAAAACACAATGCATTTCGACCTCTATTGTCTTCTTCAGCCTAAAACAAACAACATTTAGAACAGTGAAAACCCCCGAAGATGGAATATGGCTGCCTTAATGGCGGGATAAAAAAAAACGGTCATGCACACAAAACTCCACTCCCTGTGTAGGGTAGATGGGATTAATACTTGCCTGTCCATACAGGGAGTGTCCGCAGGAGTATCAACCTGCATACGCAGAAGAAGAAGAATAAGAACAGTGAAAACGAAGAACGAGAAACCATTTATCCTCTCACATTAGGCGCAAAATGGCTGTTGGATAAAAACGAGGCCCTGTGAGTTTGTAGGGCGAAGGGGGAGGGGAGAGGGCCGATGTAAAAAACATACGCTCATCGCCAAGATGTCTGCATTGAGTAGGGAAGGGGGGCGGGGGGTGCGGGAGGGGGGGGGGGGGGGGGGGGGGGGGGGGAGGGGGAAGACAGAGAAAAGCCTTGAACCTTGTTTAGTACCTTCACTCCTGACCCACTGAACACATTGGAGGTGATGAAATGCTGTTCTAGGGGGCAGAGAGAGAGAGAGAGAGAGAGAGAGAGAGAGAGAGAGAGAGAGAGAGAGAAATGTGTTTGTGTGAGAGAGAGAGAGAGAGAGAGAGAGAGAGAGAGAGAGAGATAATAACGCCCAACAGTTGAAGGTTAATTCTGTCTCACAAAATTGACAAATACACACGAGGCCATTGTGATACAGGCAGAGAGAAACGGAGACATAATTACGAAACAGAGGGACGGGAGCACACAGAGACAAAAACACAAACGAAGGGTACATAAATAGAGGGACACACGGACATGATCATACAGAGACTGAAGATAACAGGCAGGGAACAGACAGAGGACGACAGCACACAGACAGGGACCCAGAGAAACGATTTTACAGAGACAGGGACAAGAACAGACGACTTTACAGAGGCAGGGACCCAGAGAAAACGACTTTACAGAGACAGGGACAAGAACAGACGACTTTACAGAGACAAGGACACAATAGTGACAATGTCACAGAGACAGGGACATAGAGAGAGACAACGTTACAGACACAGGGACATAAAGAGACAACGTCACAGAGACAGGGACATAGAGAGACAACGTCACAGAGACAGGGACACATAGAGACAACGTTACAGACACAGGGGACATAGAGAGACAACGTCACAGAGAAAGGGACAAAGAGAGACAAACGTCACAGAGACAGGGACACATAGAGACAACGTTACAGAGACAGGGACATAGACAACGTCATAGAGACAGGAACATAGAGAGACAACGTTACAGAAGCAGGGACACAGAGAGACAACGTTACAGAGACAGGGACATAGACAACTTACAGAGACAGGGAACATAAAGACAACGTTACAGAGACAGGGACACATAGAGACGACGTTACAGAGACAGGAACATAGGGAGACAACGTTACAGAGACACAGGGACACATAGAGACGACGTTACAGAGACAGGAACATAGGAGACAACGTTACAGAGACACAGGGACATAGAGACGACGTTACAGAGACAGGAACATAGGGAGACAACGTTACAGAGACAGAGACATAGGGGAGACAACGTTACAGAGACAGGGACATAGGGAGACAACGTTACAGAGACACAGGGACACATAGAGACGACGTTACAGAATACAGGAACATAGGGAGACAACGTTACAGAGACAGGGACATAGAGAGACAACAACACAGAGACAGGGACATAGACAACTTACAGAGACAGGAACATAAAGACAACGTTACAGAGACAAGGACACATAGAGACACGACGTTACAGAGACAGGAACATAGAAAGACAGCGTCACAGAGACAGGGACATAGAGAGACAACAACACAGAGACAGGGACATAGACAACTTACAGAGACAGGGAACATAAAGACAACGTTACAGAGACAGGGACACATAGAGACACGACGTTACAGAGACAGGAACATAGAAAGACAGCGTCACAGAGACAGGGACATAGAGAGACAACAACACAGAGACAGGGACACAGACAACTTACAGAGACAGGGAACATAAAGACAACGTTACAGAGACAGGGACACATAGAGACACGACGTTACAGAGACAGGAACATAGAGAGACAGCGTCACAGAGACAGGGACATAGAGAGACAACAACCACAGAGACAGGGACACAGACAACTTACAGAGACAGGGAACATAAAGACAACGTTACAGAGACAGGGACACATTGAGACACGACGTTACAGAGACAGGAACATAGAGAGACAGCGTCACAGAGACAGGGACACATAGATTCGTTACAGAGACAGGGACATAGAGAGACGACGTTACAGAGACAGGGACATAGAGAGACAACGTTACAGACACAGGGACATAGACAACGTTACAGACATAGGGACATAGAGAGACAACGTCATAGACACAGGGGCATAGACAACGTTACAGACATAGGGACAGAGAGACAACGTCACAGAGACAGGGACACAGGGAGGCAACATTACAGACACAGGGAGGCAACATTTCAGACACAGGGACATAGAGAGACGAGGTCACAGAAACGGGGACACATAGAGACAACGTCACAGAGACAGGGACACAGAGAGACAACGTCACAGAGACAGGGACACATAGAGACAACGTTACAGAGACAGGGACACATAGAAACAACTTTACAGAGACACAGGGACACACACAGACAACGTCACAGAGACAGGGACAGAAAGACGACAACTGAGAGGCAGGGACACAGAGACGGCGATAAACAGACAGACACAAAGAGAGGGACGGCGATTCAGAGAGAACACAGAGGGACGGCGATATCAAGACTGGAACACTGACAGACGGCGCGCAGAGGAAGGGACAGACACACAGAGGGACAGCAATACAAAGACTGAGACACAGAGACAGAGAAGACGGGGACACGCTCTCTCTGTTTCATTGTCTGTCTGTCTGTCTGTCTGTCTGTCCTCTCTCTCTCTGTCTCTCCCACTGACAGCGAAAGTGGGATATTTAGAGAGTGCAATGGCTCCATTCACATTTATTTCACCGACTTCCCTGGGGACTAGTTCCTCGTTAAGAGAGGTCAATTCAATTCAGTTTTGCCCATCGCCCCCCACTGGGAGAAGTCAGTTTAATTCAGTTTTGCCCATCGCCCCCCCCCCCCCCCCCCCCCCCCCCCACCCCCCCCCCCCCCCACTGGGAGAGGTCAGTTTAATTCAGTTTTGCCCATGGCCCCCCACTGGGAGAGGTCAGTGAAGCGGTATTTTCCCTTTCCAGATCATGTCAAACGAAAGCCCTCATCCCCCTCCCCCTCCCACCCCCCCCCCCTTCCCAGTCTCCATTTTGCCTCCTTCCATCGTCTCTTCTAATCACTCCTCCTCTCTTCTCCCTCCCCCCCTCTCTCTCTCTCTCTCTCTCTCTCTCTCTCTCTCTCTCTCTCTCTCTCTCTCTCTCTCTCTCTCTCATTTCTCAAAACATCTCTGCAATGGTATTATCAGTAACAGCTACAACGTAATTAATGGTCGATTGAAAAGTCACCTTCAATTTTCAAGAAAAAAAAAAAAAAAAAAAAAACTGGCGTAGATGCTACATTGTAACATGTTATGCTGACTGTGTGCACAGACACACACGTTCACGTTCCGCTCGTGTGTGTGTGTGGGTGTGTGTGTGTGTGTGTGTGTGTGTGTGTGTGTGTGTGCGTGAGTGCGCGCGCGCGCGCGTGTGTGTGTGCTTGTGTGCAAGAGAGAGTGAGAGGGGGGCGGAGAGAGAGAGAAAGAGAGAGGAACAACTTCGCTCGAACATCAGCTCTGCCCTGTGCACCTACCTGAACCCCTTCACACCCGGCGACGTAGAATCTCACAGTGGACACACGTATCCATTGGCCAAGATTCAGGTCATTTTCAGTACTCCATGCACAGCGACAAGGGCAGTTCCCACTATTTCATATGTTACAATAGTTTTAAAGTTCACTCTCAGATGACCAATGGACACGTAGGCCTACATCGAAAACCATAAAGAGGTCCATAAAACCGCATTTGACAAAGCTGACGCCAAAAAAATCCTGATACGTTTGTTCCTGTACAAAATAGTCTACATTTACCAGATCCCTAAACGAACAAAAAAAAGTGAAATAAATTCTTGACGACCACAAATCACAACTCTCCCGTAAGGAACGATGTTAGAATAGCCCAAAGTGATAGTACAAGGGTGTGCGTTCGATAACTCTCCGTTCAGCAAGTGTTCAGTATCAGAATCGAATACTTGGACTCTTGTCTCCAACTTCACCTAATTTCCATTCCACATCACCCGCACATTCAGCAGTTTTCGCATGTACATGTGTGATGTTCGAACAGTGTACGCTCCTCTCTCTCTCTCTCTCGTGGGAAAGACGTGATCTCTCTCTCTCTCTCTCTCCTCTCTCTCTCTCTCCTCCTCCTCGCTCTCTCTCTCTCTCTCTCTCTGTCCTCGGGATAGAACGTGATTCTCTTTCCTCTCCCCTCTCTCTCTCTCTCATCTCTCTCTCTCTCTCTCTCTCCTCCTCTCTCTCTCTCTGGCCGTGGGAAAGACGTGATTTTCTCTATTCTCTCAATTTCCCTCCTCCCTCCCTCCTCTCGCTCCCCCCTCTTCTCTCTCTCTCTCTCGTTAATTCTCTTCTCTCCTCTCCTCAGACTCCTACCCCTCCTCTCCCCGGGTCTCTCTCCTCGTCTCCCTCCCGTCCTCTTCCTCTCTCTCTCCTCTTTCTCGTGGACTCAACGGCATTCCAATCCCTCTCTCTCTCTCTCCCTTCTCTCTGGATAATCCGTCCTTTCCCCTCACTCGATCTCCCCTCTCTCCTCTCTCTCTCTCTCTCTCTCCCCCTCTCTGATCCTCTCTCTCTCTCTCCTCTCCTTGATTTCTCTCTCAATAGCTTCTCTCTCTCCTCTCTCATTCTCTCTCTCTCTCTCTCTGGATATAAAGTTATTCTCTCTCCTCATCTCTCTCTGCCTCTCTCTCCTCTCTTCTCTCTCCTCTCGCTCTCTCTCGGATAGTCTCTCTCTCTCCTCATCTTCTCTCTCCCTCGTTGATTTCCCTCCTCTCTCTCGCTCTCTCTCTCTCTCTCCTCTCTCTCTCCTATCTTTCTCTCACTCACTCTCGTCGTTTCTCAGACCTGTTGTCAGTTACCTCCTCTCTTGTTGGAAAAGTGTTGTGCACTGCCACTTGATTTATCTATTTATTTTTGTTGCCCGCTACCAGCCCCCCACTCCTTCCTCCCTTTATCTCCTTCTTTACTTATTACCTGCCCCCCCACTCCTTCCTCCTCCCTTTATCCTCCTTACTTATTACCTCCCCCACTCCTTCCTCCCTTTATCTTCTTTACTTATTACCTGCCCACACTCCTTCCTCCCTTTATCTCCTTTACTTATTACCTGCCCCCACTCCTTCTCCCTTTATCTCCCTTTATCCCCCACTCCTTCTTTTATCTTATTTACTTACTTATTACCTGCCCCCACTCCTTCCTCCCTTTATCTCCTTCTTTACTTATTACCTGCCCCCACTCCTCTCCTCCCTTTATATCCCCTTCTTTACTTATTAACCTGCCCCCACTCCTTCCTCCCTTTTATCTTCTTTACTTATTACCTGCCACCAACGACTTTTCTTTTTTGGTATGAACATTGTGATGAGAAATGAAATAAAACTCGTAATTATTCATTGTCTGTGGGTCTCCTCATCACGCCACTCTCCCCTTTTTCGCTTTCCAATGACATTACTGGCACGCATCTTATGCATATATACACTGCATTCATTTTCTCTCATGCAGTAGGCCCTATATTGCTCTCTTAAATCTCCTCTCTCTCTCTGCCTTCCCTCTCTCTCTCTCTCCCTCCCTCTCTCTCAGCGTACGCGCTCTCGCACTTGTGTGTGTGTGTGTGTGTGTTGTGTTGGGGTTGGGGGGGGGGGGGGGGTGAGGGGGGGGGGGGTACGTGCGTGTGTGTGTTGTGCGGTGTGGTGTGGGGGGTGAGGGGTCTCTATCTGCCTGTCTGTGTGCCTGCCGTCTGTCAGTCTCTCTCTCCCTCTCTCTCTGTCTCCCCCCTCCCTCCCTGACTCTCTCTCTTCTCTCTCTGTCTCTGTCTCTCCCTCTCTGTTGGGATATGGATATGTATGAATGGGTGCAAGTGTGAATCTGTATGCACGCCTATGCGGGTATTCATGTATGTCATCTCTCTCTCAAACACTCACATACACAACAGACAGACAGGCATCTACAGACAGATACTCTCAGGCACAACACACACACACACACACACACACACACATATGCATGTATACCCCCCCCCCCCCCCCCCCCCCCCAAACAACAACAACCCGCACACACCACACACCCCCACACACACAACACACCCCCACACACCCCCACACACACACACACCCCACACGCAACACCACAAACACCACACACACACACACACACACAACACAACACACACACACACACACACACACACACACTGCAGTAAAAACAGGCCTGACAGACGTTTTCTCCTACATATCACACCACCACCAGCATTCTCCCACCCCTGGAGCGCGCCGCCCCCCTCCCTCATCTGCCGACCCCCCCGCCCCCGCGTTCTTCCTTCATTCCTTGCTCCCCGCGTTTGTGGTCTTTGTGTGTTTTGTGGCAATGCTTTTTATTTCATGCCATGGAAGTGGGTGTTTTAGAGCGCCGTTATTTGCTGAACAGCTTTGGGACAATTGCCTACCTGGCCATTGACGCCGTGTCAGGGCACGGGCACAGGGGGAGCGTGTCGTCCGCTGCACATTGGCTTTTTCAAACTCACACTCAAATCACAGGCCAATACTCAGACAACGCACCGATGCGCATGTGTGTGTGTGTGTGTGTGTGTGTGTGTGTGTGTGTGTGTGGTACGTGGCGCGCACACCACGGCACACACACTCGCACATCATACGCGCAGCCACACACATACACCCACATGCAAGCGCGCGCGCGTACCAGACACACACACACCACACACACCACTCACACACACACACAACAATACGCGGACGCGCGCTCATACTCACAAGACACAGAAGTCACACACCACACACAGGCACGCGCACACAACACACACACACACACACACACACACAGGTACCATACACCTCCAACACCAGACCAAAACACACAACAGAATGACGAAGTCTCGCACGCGCGCGCGCGCGCGCACACACACCACACACACAACACACACACCACACACCCACATACCCGACACACCAAAACACCCTCCTGTGCAACACATAAATACACCTTTACAAACCCTCTCATAACCCCCCCCACCCCCCCACCCCACCAAATCCCGCTCCTCCACCCCCCCCCCAGTACCCCCCCAAACATAGCGCTTTAAAACCCACTCTACCCTCCTCGCCTCGAACACCAGACCCCCTCGCACGCTCCCCCCCTCCCCCCACCCCCCCCCGAACAAAGTTGAGTTTC
>JADBJO010001097.1:452273-457273 GCA_016801955.1 Conus betulinus
GCGGGCGCATGTGTATGTGTCTGTGTGTGTGTGCGTGTGTGTGCGAAAGAGAGAGAGAGAGAGAGAGAGAGAGAGAGAGAGAGAGAGAGAGACAGAGAGAGAGAGAGAGAATGAGAGAGAGAGAGAATGTGTACATGCGTGTGTGTGTGTGGTGTGTGTGGTGTGTGTGTGTGTGTGTGTGTGTGTGTGTGTATGAGTGTGTGTGTGTGTGTGTGTGTGGTGTGTGTGTGTGTGTGTGGTGTGTGTGTGTGTGCTGTGTATGCGTGCGCACGCGCGTGCGAGCGTGCGGGGCGAGCTTTCGTGTGTGCGCGTGTGTGTGTGTGTATGAGTGTGTGTGTTTGCGTGTGTGTGTGTGTGCCCGCGCGCGTGTGTGTCCGCGCATTGTGTTTGCGTGCGTGCGTGCGTGCGTGAATGTGAGCGCGCGCGCGTGTGTGTGTGTGTGTGTGTGTGTGTGTGTGTGTGTGTGTCTGACGTGCAATTGCCTGTGTGTACGCGTGCATAGATGCGTGAGCGCGTGAGTGTGTGCGTGGGTGCATGTGTACGGCTGTGAAGGACCGAGCGATGATTAACTGTGCCAGTGCAGGCCTACGTGAGTTAGGACATGCTTTGGGAATATGCAGTAATGCTACAGAACTGATAACAGAGATCTTTGTAGACACGGCTAACCGAACGGTGTGTTCGTTGAAACACTAGGAGTTTGTGTGGCAGAGAGAGATGGCAGGAGCAAGTGTGAAGACTTTCGTCGCAGCTTGACAAAATCGTTAAGGCTGATTTAGAAACCAAGCCTGCTTCAATCCACAATCAACCCGGATAAGACCAAGAGCCAAATTCTAAAACTTGAGGGGCAGGAAGAAAAGTTGCGAGGGGAAAAAATGTGAGGGGGGGGGGGGGGGGGGGGGGAAGAATGTAGGGAAAGATGGGGGAAGGAAATGAGAGAGAGAGAGAGAGAGAGAGAGAGAGAGACAGACAGAGAGACACACAGACAGACAGACAGACAGACAGACAGAGACATTGAGACAGAGACAGAGAGACTCTTTATTAATAATCTTTATCTCAAGGGTATCAGAAAAAACAATAGGATGCTTTTTTCCACACACACACACAGAGAGAGAGAGAGAGAGAGAGAGAGAGAGAGAGAGAGAGAGAGAGAGAGAGAGAGAGAGAGAGAGAGAGAGACTGTCTCGAACTCTACGGGTCAAGATAAGATAAGATAGGATAATGTTGCTTATAGCCCAGCCACGGGTCAAGAACCTCGGACAGTGGCCAACAAACACAGACAGATGATGGGCAGTACGAACCAACCAGAAAGCCTGCCACCCATCCCCCCTGTGCTCTTGAGTGACAACGGAGCTGCTGATCACTGTGATAACACTCACTACCATCAGAGCCAACATCAGACCCAAAGCTGACCAGCCTGCCCGAAGCATGTGGTATAACCACTGTCCACGCTACACGGCCGAAACGTTCAACTGACCGTTCGTTACACACACCGCAGTGACCAGCCAGCACGGTTGCTGATGTGACAGCTCGCTTCACTTCTATAGGCTCACAATACGTCCTCTTTCTGTCACCGAGCTTAGGCGTAGAGGCTTAATGAGGCGATACGGCATGTTTGGAATAGTGGGGGATCGTGGTAGCGTTGGGTGGGGGAAAAAGAGGGGAGGGAGGGGGGAAGAGAGTGTAGGGGTCAGGGGTCGAGAAGAGAAGGGAAGGGAATTAAAGGTACAACGGACGGGTATGAGAGGAAGTGGGACATCAAAACACGTGTAATGGAATCGGAATTTGCCTCTTTTAGGAACTAGGTTAATATACTGCCCCCCCCCCCACCCCCTCCCCCATCTCTTCCAGTAATCATCAGTACCACCAGATAATTTCAGTTATAATACATTTTCCCCGTCTGTTGTTATGTAGCGTTTGGATGTGTCCCTTTTGATTCCCCCCTCCTCCCCCTTTCATTTGGACAGAGGGAAATTCATGCATAACTGTAGCAGAGACTCACACGTAATGCGTCAATGAGGGAAGGGAAGAAAAGGGTTAAACTGCACGAGTGAATGAACTATGGGGAGAGCAGGGTTGAACTGCATGTCTGAATGAGGTAAGGTTTGAATAGGGTTGAACTGCATGTCTGAATGAGGTAAGGTTTGAATAGGGTTGAACTGCGTGTCTGAATGAGGTAAGGTTTGAATAGGGTTGAACTGCGTGTCTGAATGAGGTAAGGTTTGAATAGGGTTGAACTGCGTGTCTGAATGAGGTAAGGTTTGAATAGGGTTGAACTGCGTGTCTGAATGAGGTAAGGTTTGAATAGGGTTGAACTGCATGTATGAATGAGGTAAGGTTTGAATAGGGTTGAACTGCATGTATGAATGAGGTAAGGTTTGAATAGGGTTGAACTGCATGTATGAATGAGGTAAGGTTTGAATAGGGTTGAACTGCATGTATGAATGAGGTAAGGAGAGAACAGAGTTGAACTGCATGTATGAATGAGGTAAGGAGAGAACAGAGTTGAACTGCATGTATGAATGAGGTAAGGAGAGAACAGAGTTGAACTGCATGTATGAATGAGGTAAGGAGAGAACAGAGTTGAACTGCATGTATGAATGAGTAAGGTTAGAACAGAGTTGAACGACATGTGTGAATGAGGATATGGGAGAACAGGTTGACCATCATGTGTGAATGAGTTAAGGGGAGAACAGGTTGAACTACAGGTGTGAATGAGTTAAGGGGAGAACAGGTTGAACGACATGTGTGAATGAGTTAAGGGGAGAACAGGTTGAACGACATGTGTGAATGAGTTAAGGGGAGAACAGGTTGAACGACATGTGTGTATGAGGTAAGGAGATAACACGATTGAACCACATGTGTGTATGAGGTAAGGGGAACACGATTGAACCATATGTGTGAATGAAGTAAGGGTAGAACAGGTTGAACAACATGTGTGTATGAGATAAGGAGATAACACGATTGAACCATATATGTCAATAACGTTAGGGGAGAATAGGATTGAACCATATGTGTGAATGAAAAAAAAGGGGAGAACAGGTCGAACTGCATGTGTGACATCCGTGGTGACTTGAGAGGACGGCCCGGCCAGCTGAACAAATCTGTCACGGCACGCAATGAATGTGGTGCCCGGAAGTGATCAGTGACCTGCGCACGCAAACGGAACTCCGACTACGTGAAATAAGAGGGAAAGCTAGGTGAAATACTGATCCTGCGCCGACTACATCTTTGGTCTGACTTACTTCTACCGTTCCCAAACACCCCACTCGCCCCAGGGAACACATACATCACGATGTACACACCTGGACAACAGGCACGTACGAATAAAGCTCTGAGGTACAGGGACAAGCACGGAAAATCCCCCCTGTCTGGTTAATCCAGGTCATCAGTCAGATCACTGACCACAGACCATGCCACTGACCAGCCTTCAACAACGTGGTTGTTGTCCAGCTGTACAAGACAGGCTTTCAGGCTACCTGGGCAAAAGAGGTTATGTTTCCAGCCATGTCTGTTGGTACAGTTGGCTCTGGTCAGCAGATTGTGAAAAATCCACTGAACTGACGTCAGCCAACGTTGATAGAAAAGTGGAAGGTAACTTAGGGACAAGCCCATTGCACTGCATTAGTACAGAAATAAACGCAGACGCTGTGTATCAAACGTCAAAACATGAAACTTGGCATTCGAAAGTCCATCAGTAAACAGAATACACAGCTCTGCATGGTAAAACAAATGTCACTGGAAAAGAAGGGGTTAAAAAAAGAGAAAAAAATGGAAAAAGCTAGGAGGGTGGAGACCCAACTTGAAAAAAAAAAAAAAAAGAACAGGAAAAAAAAACGAAAAAAAAAAAAAAAAAAAAAAAGAAAAGAAAAAGAAGAGAAAAAACCTAAGAAAAAAAATGCGACAAAATTGGAGACTGGAGGGGGAAAAAAAGAAAATAAGAATTGTGGCGCGGATCCATGCAGCAGTATGGTATATGAAGTTCGTTCAGCAAGGTCATGATGCATTTGGTTTAGGCAAATGAATATGGAGCACAGCGGAGAAGAGACCGAGCGTGGCCTAAGAATGTAACCATTGTTTTCCACGTGATGCAGAGCCAGACAAAACAGCTTGGCCGGGTTCTGTTCAGACATTGCCTGTTGTTTATCAAATTACTCGTTTACAGATCTTCCTCTGAACCTGACCACTGTAAAATTACCGTCAAAAATTGTAATTATCTGCGAAGTAAAGGAATCATTTTCATTGAAATCAGAACTTTTAAGAGATTCAACTATTGACTGAGGATATAAGGTGGTCTTAAGTTTGTTCAAAATCTTTGTGCACAAAAACAGGTTCCTGAAGCGGTATTTAAGACGAAATAAAAGGATGTCGATTTGTTTGTAAGACTTGGGCTAAAGAGAAGACTTGAGAAGCACGAGTTTTAAAAGAACGTCTGAGTAAGCTTTTGAATTTAAGCAATCACTGCTTGCCTGATCCCAGAATCTTGACGCATAATACATATCTGGCTTAAAGTATGCCTAGAAGAAGAGCTTGCGCGTGTGCTGGTCAAGAAATTTTTTTTTATCCTATTCAGTTAAATAACTTTGCAGATTTTTTTTCTTCTTCTTCTTTTTTTTTTTTTTTTTTTTTTTTTTTGCAGAGTCTATAAACAAGTTTGGAGCAAGGTAGCTCCTTATCAACAGTGAGGCCAAGTAGTTCGTAGAAATCAGCCTCTTCAATACCTGTAAACAGCTCTTTAAGCTTCGGCGTTTTTGTCCAATTGTAATAAACTTACCATTAGTTTATTTAGGTGAATGACCGTATGATTTGCTTCAGTCCGTGTAACCAGCCAATCAAGATTGATTTGCAAATAAGAACAAAGTTCTTTAGTGTTTGATCTTTTTAATGAAGGATTGTATCAACTGCAAAGACCTTACAGGGATCTCTCAAGTGAAACCTCTGCAGGTAACAGGTATGACCGTGTCTAGTGTTAAAAGAGAGGGAAAAAAGGGTGTTCGCACATA
>JADBJO010001097.1:474773-477273 GCA_016801955.1 Conus betulinus
TCTGCGTTTGTTTTTAGGATTACAGTATCTGCGTTTGCTCTTCGGTTTACAGTATTTGTGCTTCAGGATGATGGCATCTGTGTTTTAGGCATCACGGCATCTGTAGTGTTAAGATCACGGCATCTGTGATTTAAAAAAAAAATGATTATAGTATCGGATTATAGCATTTGTACCTTTAGGATTATGGTGTTTGTGTTTTCAGAATTATGACATTTGTGATTTAGGATTACGGCATCCATCCTTTTAAGATTATGGCATATTACAGCATTTATGATGTTAAAATCCTGGCTTTATGATTAGAAGGCAGATTGGATGGAGAGGACAGCTGTCAGTGTATCAGAAAGCCAGACTGAACAGCATACAAAACCGTCATATCACAGAGAGAACGAAGAGACAGCTAAATAGAAACAAAGTGCAAAGCATATAAACGTACTCCCAGTAAGTAGGAAAAAAACGAAACAAAACAAATTAAAAAAAACCCATATATATATATATATATATATATATATATATAAATCAGCCACAATAACACTTTCTCCCCCTTTTGGTGGTAAAAATGTTTTATGTCAGAAAAAAAAGAAAAAAAATGCTGCACTCCCCGGCGGAGAAGTGAACGCAGGTCTCCAGCGTGACAGGCGGGGATACTAACCACTATACCACCGAGGAACTTACAGAAGTCGGTTACCCTTAAGTTTATAAAACCGTTCTTGCTTAGACTGTACATCACAAAATAATCAACTATAGCCGTTAGTAACGGTTATTCCGGGTAAAATGAATTATCGGGCATCATCTGTGACCCATAATTAACATATCTACAAATTTTCAGAAAGATCGGTCCGGCAGAGTTGTTTGGAGCGAGTGGAACACATATTGACCACGGAAGGACAGACAGACACACAGACAGACAGCATTTCTTTGTTCCCCATTGTAAAGCACTCCCTGTTCTGTAAGAACTGGGAGTACAGAAAGAAAGAAAGACAAGTGAATTTGTATGCACGGAAGCGAGATATCCTCAACCCTTCAGAATGTCAGCCACATGTCCCAGAACAAGGTGCAGAACCTCCGATGTATAAGACGGCAGCAGAGCTCTGGGAACAACCGCTGTCCTTTCTTCCTCTTCTCTTTCTTCTTCCTTCTCCTCCTCCTTCTCTTTTTCACACCCCCCCCCCTCTTCTTCCTCTACTCCTTCTCCTCCTTCTCCTCCCTTTCCTCCTCCCTCTCCTCCCTCCCCTCCTTCTTCTCCTCCTCCTCTTCTTTCTCCTCCTCCCCCCTCTTTTCAATTTTGAGATAATCAACGTCGACCTGCCGACTGTTATGCTGCGCTGTTATCTGGAATCGGGGACTCTTTGTTTCTGTAGAGTTAGGGGGAAATATAAACGAGAAAAAAGAAAGGAAAAGAAAGAAATCAACCTATCTGGACATGCGCTGTGTATGCGAAGCTTCTGACAGGCTGGGTACTTTTCACTTCATTGAAAACTCCAGTATCAGACAGGGTGTCAAAATGCCACCTCATACTTTGCTTCAGCCTGTAAGTCGTTGCAATGTCTTTAACAAACAATACAACTGTACAGGCCGCTGATCCTTTCCATTCCCACCCCACCCCCTGCTGTCGCAGACACAGTCCATTGAAAAATGTTTGGCCCCTGGAACGTTGTTAGGGGTGGTCATACCTACACACAGACTGTTACATTTGGGAACAGTACTTGGGGGAAATGTTCAGCGATTTTGATCGTCATGCCTGACCTTCGATCAAACTTTCGTATTTTGTAAAGTATTGATGGTTTGTGATTTCCTTTGGTAAGGTAATACTGCTTGTAGCCCAGCCGACCACAACGGGCCATATCAGGACGTTCAAGTCAACTGACCTGGATCAAAGAAGGTGATAGTTTATATTGACGGGACTGATGGGATGCCTCTTAAAGATGTTTTTCTTTTCGGTAAATGAACAGTTTGTCTGAAACATTTCGAAGATTTCATAAAACGAGGTCACTGGAAAATTCAAATCCATACCAGATGTCACTTCCTAGACAACCCGCTAACGCTGCATCCAGTTTGAACATGTACAGCGCCCTACAACCACCCAAACAGCCTTCAAACAGCTGCTGTTACTCTCAGCGCCTTGTGCTTCCTTGGAAGACACGGGTCACCTACACACACCAGCGTCCTGGACACAGGCTTTAGCTAAACTCCTCGTCACTCGCTGCATCCAAGCGTACCACCAGGTCCGCCCATCGACTTAAAACAGCGCTCCACACAGTCCAGCCACAGCCTTGACTGAGATGGCCTCCACGGTTGACTGCACTCTGTCCAGCTGGTCCCTGGCAGGGTTGAACTGACCAGGGTCAAATGAGAACGTTTCCGTCCCCTCTCTTACCCCCCTCCCCATCCTCCCTACCCTACCCCCCTCCCCCCCCCCCCCCCCCCCCCCCCCCGTTAAAAGGCGATTAAGTGACCCTCCTGAGAAAAAGCCTTTCTTTGAAGTTTCTTTTTTTAAACAGAT
>JADBJO010001097.1:482273-490039 GCA_016801955.1 Conus betulinus
AGTGCGAAAGCGCTACTCTCATGTCATGCGTGAAGAAGACCCCAGGGTCACAAGACCGTTTACCCTACCACAAAATCTGTTGGAAAATCAAAAATCCCTTTTCGATAACGCACAACAAAAATGCGAGTATATCAGCCCTTTTTAAAACTTTTAAAACCCCTTATAAAGAATGGAAGGAAGACAGAATAAGAAAAACAGAATGAAAGAGAAAAAAGTAGAGCAAAAAATACAAGACTGCTCCGACCGCATGAGTGGACATTTAGTCATTTTTGCTCCGCGCATTTCTCCGAGAAGGGCCACCCGAATTTCGCACATGGAGAAAATCTGCGGGAATGACTATCACACACACTCTACCACGAAAGCGCAATGAAAGCTTACTCTGCGCACACTACACATACACTACACACACATAAGATAGATGCGGCGCACTCCACACACAATACACACTCACACCCTACACACACACCGCACCCACACACAGACACTACACCACACAGACCACACGCACGCCACACACGCCACACCACCATTCAACACACAACACACACACCACACCACTACACCCACACACCACACACAACACACACTCACGCGACATACCCACCCAACTCGCGCGTCGACTTAACTGCGCAACACACGCACAACACCATTCCACACCACAACGACACACTCCCCTTCGCACTCACACACGTATACGTACCACGTCAACGCACACCACACGACACAACACACATAACACACAGAGACAACCCACACCCACGACAACAACACATCACCACAGCCCACCCCACAACAACACCACCATACACGACACTCTTCTCACCGTTTTAGTGATATTCATTGCCATCGATCTGACAAAAAGTCATTTTGAAAAAGGAGATGGTGTTGGGGGAGGCAATAACAATGTTCTTTTTGTCGTTGCTGTATCCGCACATGCAATATGTACCTTCATTTAATCGATTACAGTATAACAATGAATAGATAGCGGACAAAACTGTCGCCACAGTCAACTTCTGTAGTCCATAGTAATCCCCCATCCTATAAAATATCACAAACCCCCCCCCATTCATGCTCACATAACGTTGGGATGAGATGAAAGGAAGTACAGGAGGAATGAAGACATAGTGGAGGGGGCTAGAGGGGTTGGGGCAAGGGGATGAGGGAAACGTATTCAAGTTCCACATCATCTACACAATCTTAAATGGGTCACGTTGACATGATTTTCAAATTATGCACGTAGTTTCAAGTTTCATTGACGTTTTGCTATTCATTGAACATCATGTCCGGGCTGCTGCTGCTCCTGGCTGCGTCGCGTATTTATTTTGTGCTTTCAGCTATAACCCGGATCTAAATTTTGCGCCCATAAAAGGAAAACAGCATCGTTTCTTTTAGCTACAACTCACACTAGAAACACACAACGTCTTGTCGCATTTCGGCCAGTATGCTATACATTGAATTTTTTTTATTTTTCATCATCCTCAACAACTGTAAGGGGCATGGAAAATGCTGTGGACCGTGCCAGTGTGGTACCATCTCTTATATTAAAGCTCTAAGGAGTTTCGATGCGCTAGTCCTAAATCCCACTCCATGATTTACTCTGTGGCCATATATTGTGAATAACTTTTCAGAACTTTTTCTTTAGTTGCAATATGGTTTTTCAATGAGAAAACTGAATTTTTTCCTTTGTTTTCCCATACCCGATATCGGGTTTTGTTTAAAGAAATAATAGTCTGTGGTGGTCTTTGAATACACAATATAACGGTGTGCTCGTTTCCTATTTTTCCCTAGGAGCCCATGCCACACCAGGGGTCTGACAGAACTTTCCTTCCTTCTTCATTCTTCTTCCCCTGTGAAAGCCCCATTTTATTTCCCATTGACTAATGATTACTTCATTTCACGCCCACAAAGAACATCATTGGTCATAAGCAAAAATACGCTTGCACTACAGAAAACTTGGACGGTGCACGCCTCAACAACTTCAGCCAATTGCTCGGCACAGTCACTTATAATTGTTCTTTATGGTATAAACCCTGCTGCCCGTTTCGTCCGCCGTACGCAAATTGTATTTTCCGGACTAGACACGTAACGAACAGACACACAACTGATTGGCATGGATTTATCCACTGCGGTACCTTTTGCTTCACACCACCCCCCAAACTTCCGCTGCATATGTTAGTAAAGAATCTATTTTGCGAGTTCAGTTCGTTGTTTTCCAAGATAACGACTGTGCTTTATGAGTTCATTGCACATTCCATTACGGCGTGGCCTTTTATTTTCCTTTTTTTTTCCTCTCTTCTTCACCTTCCTTCCCATGTATATATATCGAGATTGCTTGTTGAAAACAAACATTTGCCAAACTAGATTGGTATGGGTTACATGACCACATTTATGTTTACTGCGTTTTTCACCCACTGAAACCGGATAGGTGTGTTACTCTTTCCTATCTACAACCATAACATTTTTTATTTTATATTCGGTTCACTAATACATATTTTGCAATATGATGGACTTTCAAATTACACTTACATGAGTGTACTAACCCTATAGGCCTTCCAGACCAAAAGAATAACACCAACAGCAAACACTGGCACAAAAGATTCAGATTGTTCCAGAATTCATGGTGAACACTTTGGCAAGGTTTTTATTTTTCTTGTCAACGCTGCCCTACTGTGTTCATTTATTCAGAGAAACAAGCAACAACAACTGGGTGTTGGGGAGACACTTTTTCTCTTTCGCGTTTTAACCCTATTTGGCGTCAACAATAATTCTGAATACAAACACACCGGCCATTTGCACACAGGCGAAGCATCAAGTTTGTAACGCCATGCCATGGCTTGTGTGTACAGTTTTTAACCTGTATACACCCGTGAGAGAGAGCGAGATGAGAGAGAGAAGGAGAGAGTAGAGATAGAGAGATGAGGAGAGAGAGAGAGTAGAGACGATGACAGACCAACATAACATACGAGAGATCCAAACAGACAAGACATAGACAGAGAGAGAGACATATGAGAAGAAGAGAGAGAAGATAGAGGTAGAGATAGAGAGGAGATAGAAAGAGATGGGGGGACACACAGAAACTACCTCTATTCACACACACACACACACAACCACACACACATACAACACCATAGCCACACAAACAACCACACACACACACACATTCACACACACACACTCCAACCACAACACAACACAAAACAACACCAACACTACACACACACAAACACACACACAACACAACACACACCCACACACACCACACACACACACACACAACACACATTAGCACGTGTCAGAATTACTATCCTCTTTCATCCCTGCCGTCGCCACGCCACCTCCCACGTCTCCTCCACCTACCTCCCTCGGTCCATACACAGATACGTGAAGAAATGGGGGACGGACAAGAATCGGAGGGGTTATGAGAGTTACATGTTCCGGTATAATACCAAGGCCAACACAAGCAGCCCTATCAATATAACAAAAAAAAAGTGAGAAAAATCTCCCGAGGACCGCAAATCTGATTAGGAGGTCAGACTGAGACCGCTTACAACCACCCGGTGGACCATCAGGTGACCACACCCCACCATTACCCCCCACACGGCTAGGCCCACCATCACCACCACCACCCCCACCGCCCACCACCATCACAGACACCACCACCACCACCACCACCACCGCACCACCACCTCCACCACTACCACCACCGTCATTACAAAAAAAAAAAAAAAAAAAAAAAAAACAAACTTCGGTTAGATTCGCGAAACGACTTTCCCACGACTTTCCTCCTTTCCCCTGGGGCCAACAAAGACATTCCACCACTGGCTGGTTCAACTTCAGGCACCACGGGGCCACCGTGGCCCCAGCATCATCAGGACCCCTCAGATCAGCGGAAGAAGAGACCTCAGGGCAATCTACAAGTCAATCTTCCCCGTCCTCGACGGCGTCAACTGATCGAGCGATGCGGCTGTGACGTCACTTCAAGTCGCTCGTTCAGGTTAAAGAGTGAGTTGTTATTTGGATGTTGTTTGTTGGTTACTGTGTACTGTTGGGGTTCTTGGTTGTGTTGTTGGCGGTTGCTACTATTATTATTGTCTTTTGTTTGTGGTGGGGCTTTCTTCCTTTGTTGATGTTATGTTCTATGTCTTTATGTTCATGTTACGAAATGTTTGACTTTTTTTTGTTTTTCCTATTGTTTGTTGTTTTTTTGCTGCTGCCATTTGTGTTGTTGCTGTTTTGCATTATTTTTTTTGTTGTTGTTGTTTGTTCCTGTTATTGTTCGGGATTTTTTTTTCTTTTCGATATTTCTGTTTATTTTGTTGCTGTTGTTTGTTGTTTGTGCTACTGGTGTGGTCGTTCGCTTCATCAATTGCTTTTTTTTTTCGTTGCTACAATTGTTGTTATTGCAGTGTGTTGTTGTTTTCTTCCCCTGTTTTGTTTGTTATTTTGTTGATTATTGGATGTCATTGATGTCTTGTTGCTATTCGAGATCAGCAGCTCCTCCCTGCTGGTAGTGTTCTTATTGTAGATTTTTTTTTCATTTGTTATAAATTGTGTTGTAACTAACGTTGCTGTTATGTTTTTTTTCTTTTGTTGCTTTCCTTGGTTGTTACTTCTTTTGTTTGCTAAACCCACTGGCTAGTTTTTTTGTTGTTGTCTCACTTATTTTTTCTCCTTGTTGTAGCTTGGAGCTGCTAATTGTTTTCCTAGGGTGTGCGTTGTTGTTGTTTGCCTTTGTCCATTTTTGGGTATTGCTTGCCCGCTGGTTGCTAACACGGTGTTCTGTTTGCTGTTGTTCCATTTGCATTTTTGGGTGTTTTTCGTTGGTGGTGGTTGTTGGTTGCTGCGTGCTAAATTGCTAACGCTGCTTTTGTTGCTAGCTTTTGTTTGTTTGTTGTTGTTTTCGTGATTACTGACAACTGGGTCGGTGACATGAGATGGCTTTTAGGGATGATCTCTTGGTTTTATGGAGAGAGAGTAAAGTGGACCGGGAAAACGACTGAGTTGCCAAGTGGAGGGGTGGGGGGAAATAGGACTGATGAATGCCAGGAACGAATGAAGGTCGAGTCCTTTTATCCATTGTCATCCAGATCCGTCCTCATTAAGTCCCACTCACACCCCAACCCCCCACGGTCCTCAACGTCCTCAAACGCAGCTTATCCAGCAGCTCTAGAGGTTAAAAACTAACATTCAGAAATACGTACAGTGCTGCTGAAGAACGTTCGGACACGTTAGTGAGTGAACCAAAATAATACCATTCAATACAACACCCACACACACCACCACACACCACACACCCACCACACCCACCCACACACACACACACACACCACACACACACACATATATATATATTACGCAAAACACCACACACACACACACACACCCACACACACACACACACCACCCACCCTCATACACACGACAGAGACAGACATACCTACAGAAATGGTGGGCGGACATACCACAACACACAACATCACACACCAGCTACACCACAACACACACACACACACACCACTAACGGAGATTCTGTAGCTTGTTTGTGTTTTTTTTTTTGTGTGTGTTTGTGTTGTGGTGTGGTTTTGTGTTGTTTGTTGTGAAAGGGGGGGGGGGGTGTGAGTGGGGTGGGTGGGGGGGGGGGGGGTTGGTTGTTAATCAACGCAGCAGGTTCTGTTTCGAGGCAACTAAAACCAACACCTCAGTC
Organism: Conus betulinus; assembly: GCA_016801955.1. Lineage (NCBI taxonomy): Eukaryota > Metazoa > Mollusca > Gastropoda > Neogastropoda > Conidae > Conus > Conus betulinus. Next base: position 487,978 of record JADBJO010001097.1, read on the forward strand.
CACCAACCGACCATTATGGCTGGCTATGTCCAACGCCGGTGCACCAACAGCGCCCGTCCCCCAGCAAAAAGCACCCTTGAAACTTCGCCGAGAGAGTGGTGGGTGGGTATGGGTTGTTTAGTTGAGGGGTTGGGGTTGGTGTAATTACCCACCTATTTTCTCTGCTGTGCTTGCTACCCGGTACTTACTATACTTCCCCCATCCTTTCTCGCACCTGCCATTATCCTTACCTTCCATTCACTTCTCTTCTTCTTTCTTTTTCCCCTGGGTGGCTCTCTCCTTCAACCTCTCTCCAGGAACCTCCTTCTTTCTTCTTTCTTCTCCTCCTCCTCAACACACACACACACACACACAACACACACACACACACACACACACACACATACGCACCACACCCACGGGCACACCACACACAACACACAACCATAAACACACTACAGCGATGCACTCCCAACGGCGCACGCGCACTCCACGCACAGGACACACAACACACACCAGAAAACACACACACGCACACAAGAACACACGCACGCACAGACACACACACATACACTCATGCGGCACAGAACCATACCATACTCACAGACCACACACACCCTACGCCCGAGGAGGCACACACACATCACTAACCACACACACACCACCCAACACACACAACACACACACACACAAGACCACACACACACTAACACACACTCACACAGCACCAACTCTACGCACAGAGGAAGGTGCACCAGTGCATAACAACATTCGTAGATATCTCTACCTGGTTACTTCCGGTGTGTGCGTTGGCCTAGTGGGGGGAGTCTGTTTTTGAGAACCTTTTCAATGATACCCCTTTCAATCCTTTTCTATTCAAGACGGGCTTCTGGCCCCGCTCAGGACACTCTGACTTGTTTACACATGTTGGCGATTCTTTCTGCCACACATAACTTGACCAAAGAATGAAATAAGTGCACACACCCTACACCAACCCACTTAACGCACGCAAGCGCACGCACGCACGCACGCACGCCCGACACATCACTCACCACACAGACATGCCCGCATAGCACACATCCGCACAAACACACGCACAAACGCCCACAGACACGCACCCACACACACCCCCGACCAAACACACACACATGCACACATATGGAGAACACACAGGCACAGACCGGATAGAACAAAATATACAGACATACATGCATTCGCACAAGCGCACACACACACAACCTCAACACACAGCAAAACACACACACAAACACACCCACACAACACACACACACCACACGCGACACACACACACAACACACACCGCACGATGCACGCACAACCCTTTTACACAAACACAGAGCTGATTTAGTTGCACAGACCACCCCCCCCCACCCCCCTGCCCCCAACACACACTCACACACACACACAACACACACACACACCCACACAACACCAATACGGTCACCACCACACGCCACACACTCTCACGCACACACACACACCACCACACACACACACAACAGCACACACCACACCCTTTCCAACCGACTAGAGACACACCAGACACACATCACGACCGTCGTCATACAAACAACAACAAAACACAACAACACAACAAAAACCTCAACACAGCCAGGAAATAACTATTAACACACTAACTGGAAGAATACGACAAGCAAACACTAGATCTGAAGCGCTTATTGATTTCACTGACCATGAATTACCTTTTGTTCATCCACCTAACTCTTCATTTTACCAGTTGAGAGAAAAAAAAAAAAACCAAAAAAACCAAAAAAAAAAAAAAAACCGCGCATCAAAATCTAATTTGAGTGTATGTGTTTTCTTTCGGTAAAGCAGTCTTTCAAAGGGCCTTGTAAAATTGCGGGCCGTTCCGATAAAATGGAATTCATTGCCCCAAAGCACCAGTTATCACAATCTCCACGAATATAATAAAACCACATCTTCATGGATAATCCATCCGTCCGAACTAACTCAATTTCCAGTGTGATGGCCCTATATCTCAAACAATTAACTGGGACATGGACACACTACACACTAACACAATCGTGCACAACACACAACC
>JADBJO010001098.1:5000-12500 GCA_016801955.1 Conus betulinus
GGAAAAAAATTAGAAAAAAAAATAGCCGTAAGTTTGTATGAATAGGAAAACTGAAGAAAGACAGATACGGTAGACTACAACTAAGAAACGGCCGAAAGACAGGCAAAGGTAGCAAATTTAAAGGATCGAAAAAAAAAAAGGTCGTAACGTACAGAAAACGGCCAAGGGAGGAAAAGTCCAACTGTAGGACAAAATCCAAGGGAAATGTAGAAAAGGATTCAGCGGTGGGAATAGGGTAGGAAGAAAGATTCAGTGGTGGAATAGGGTAGGAAGAAGGATTCAGTGGTGGATGGAATAGGGTAGGAAGAAGGATTCAGTGGTGGAATAGGGTAGGAAGAAGGATTCAGTGGTGGAATAGGGTAGGAAGAAGGATTCAGTGGTGGAATAGGGTAGGAAGAAGGATTCAGTGGTGGAAATAGGGGTAGGGAGGAAGAAGGATTCAGTGGTGGAATAGGGTAGGAAGAAGGATTCAGTGGTGGAATAGGGTAGGAAGAAGGATTCAGTGGAAGGGAAGTAACGAAAAGGGTGAAGGGGTAGGGAGATCCGAAGGGAGAAAAATGTGGGTCCAATAGTAGGGAACTGCAGGAAAGATTTCAGTGGTAGGAAAATATAGGAAAGGATGCAGGGATAGGGAAATGCAGGAATGATTTCAAAGGTACGAAAATATAATGGTAGGAAAATATAGGAAACAGTCTAAAGGTGGGAAATGAAGGAGAGGGATCAGTGACAGAGATATACGGGAAAGGCTCCAATAGTTGGGAAATGTAGGAGAGGGGTCTATGACAGAGATATACAGGAAAGGCTCCAATAGTTGGGCAATGTAGGAGAGGGGTCTATGACAGAGATATACAGGAAAGGCTCCAATAGTTGGGCAATGTAGGAGAGGGGTCTATGACAGAGATATACGGGAAAGGCTCCAATAGTTGGGCAATGTAGGAGAGGGATCTATGACAGAGATATACGGGAAAGGCTCCAATAGTTGGGAAATGTAGGAAAGGGGTCTATGACAGAGATATACGGGAAAGGCTCCAGTAGTTGGGAAATGTAGGAGAGGGGTCTATGACAGAGATATACGGGAAAGGCTCCAGTAGTTGGGAAATGTAGGAGAGGGGTCTATGACAGAGATATACGGGAAAGGCTCCAGTAGTTGGAAATGTAGGAGAGGGGTCTATGACAGAGATATACGGGAAAGGCTCCAGTAGTTGGGAAATGTAGGAGAGGGGTCTGTGACAGAGATATACGGGAAAGGCTCCAATAGTTGGGAAATGTAGGAGAGGGGTCTATGACAGAGATATACGGGAAAGGCTCCAATAGTTGGGCAATGTAGGAGAGGGGTCTATGACAGAGATATACGGGAAAGGCTCCAATAGTTGGGCAATGTAGGAAAAGGGTCTATGACAGAGATATACAGGAAAGGCTCCAGTAGTTGGGAAATGTAGGAAAGGGGTCTATGACAGAGATATACAGGAAAGACTCCAATAGTTGGGAAATGTAGGAAAGGGGTCTATGACAGAGATATACAGGAAAGACTCCAATAGTTGGGAAATGTAGGAGAGGGGCCTATGACAGAGATATACGGGAAAGGCTCCAATAGTTGGGAAATGTAGGAGAGGGGCCTATGACAGAGATATACGGGAAAGGCTCCAGTAGTTGGGAAATGTAGGAGAGGGGTCTATGACAGAGATACACGGGGAAAGGCTCCAATAGTTGGGAAATGTAGGAGAGGGGTCTATGACAGAGATATACGGGAAAGGCTCCAATAGTTGGGAAATGTAGGAGAGGGGTCTATGACAGAGATATACGGGAAAGGCTCCAATAGTTGGGAAATGTAGGAGAGGGGTCTATGACAGAGATATACGCTCCAATCGTTGGGAAATGTAGGCTGAGCCCAAAGGTAGGGAAAACTGTTTAAAGGTAGGGGAAAATGCCGAAAACGGTCCAAAGAATGGAAACTGTGAAGGATCCATTAGTAGATAGATGATGAAAAGGTTCCAGTAGTAGGAAACAATAGGAAAAAGTCCAGTGACAGGGAATTTTAAGAAAGATTCCAACGACAGGGAAATGCAGTAAGGGAAGGAATACAATGGCTGGGAAATGCCAGAAAAGAACTGGGGGTCCAGTGTCAAAGGCATAGGACAGTACAGGAAATAGTCCTGTGCTAGGGAAGTGCAGTGCAGGGGAACGGCAAATCATCCAAAGGTGTAGAAATACAGGGAAAAGATCCACTGGTGGGAACATGTAGGGAAAGAACTCAAAGGCAGGAACACAAAGGCATAGAAATACAGGAGAGGGTCTAAAGGAGGAGAAATGTAGGGAAGAATCCAAAGGAATGGGATCTGTGGGAAAGGTCCAGAGGTAGTGAGAAAGAGGGAAAGGGAACGGTCCGAAACTGTGGAAATTAGGAAAAGGATCTGAGGAGTGAACATGTAGAAAGTGAGACAGCGCCCAAGGGTAGAAAGATACAGGGAGGTGTCCACGATTAAAACTTAAAGGGGGAAGATATGGAAGGTAGGGGGGAGATGCCGTAGGTAGGGAGGGGGTCCGAAGGAACAGTAGGGGTAGGTATGAAATGTAGGGCAAAGGCATAGGATGAACATAGGAAAGTCCACCGTTATGAAAACATATGGGGGGGCAAGGTAGAAAAGGGAGGGTCCATAAACATGTAGGGCGGGTCCATAGGTTGGAACATGTATAGTTGAAAGGAAAGGGTTCAAAGATGTAGGGGTACATAGGTATGAACATGTAGGGAAAGGTCCATAAGGTGAAATGAAAAATGTATACATAGGGCGGGAGGTATGAACATGTAGGAAAGGGTCCAATGGTGTGAAACATGTAGGAAGGGTCCATAGGAAATGGGAGGGGTCATAGGTATGAACATGTAGGGAAGGGTCCATAGGTATGAACATGTAGGGAGGGGGGTCCATAGGTATGAACATGTAGGGAGGGGTCCATAGGTATGAACATGTAGGGGGTCCATAGGTATGAACATGTAGGGAGGGGTCCATAGGTATGAACATGTAGGGAGGGGTCCATAGGTATGAACATGTAGGGAGGGGTCCATAGGTATGGTAGGGAGGGGTCCATAGGTATGAACATGTAGGGAGGGGTCCATAGGTATGAACATGTAGGAAAGGGTCCATAGGTATGAACATGTAGGGAGGGGTCCATAGGTATGAACATGTAGGGAGGGGTCCATAGGTATGAACATGTAGGGAGGGGTCCATAGGTATGAACATGTAGGGAGGGGTCCATAGGTATGAACATGTAGGGAGTCCATAGTAGGAACAGTAGAAAAGGGGGTCCATAGGTATATGAACATGTAGGGGGGGTCCATAGGTATGAACATGTAGGGGAAAGGGGTCCATAGGTATGAACATGTAGGGAGGGGTCCATAGGTATGAACATGTAGGAAAGGGTCCATAGGTATGAACATGTAGGGAGGGGTCCATAGGTACAAGCATATAGGAAGGATTCCCAAAGGTACAAACATGTAGGCAGGGGTCTAAAGGTACAAACATACAGGAAGGGGTCCAAAGGTACAAAACATATAGGAAGGTTCCAGGGGTACAAACATAATAGGAAGGGGTCCAAAAGTACAAAACATGTAGGAAGGGTTCCAAAGGTAAAAACATAGAGGAAAGGGTTTAAAGGTGCAAACATATAGGAAGAGGTCCAAAGATACAAACATATAGGAAGGAGTCCAAAGCAAGGGCGAGACAGAAATGTAGGTAAAAAAAAAAAAGGAGTTGTGATTGAAGTGACCCAGGTAACGATTGTTTCTCAGACAGAGGAAATCATTTCCGTATTTAGTCTGCACTCCGCCAGGAAACGGCCTTGTGTTTCAAGTGGGCAAGAACAGGACGGGGAGAAGAAGAACACAGACAAATAGAAAGGGGGTGGGGTGGGTGGGTGGGGAGTGGAGACACGTATCAGGAGATAAAACGTTGGGTGAAGAACGAAAGAGAGAGAGGGGGGGGGGGGGGGGGAGGGGGCGGAGAGGATGGGGCCCCGCACAGAGAGAAAGAAGGATGGGGGGGGGGGGGGGGGGGGGGCGCGCACGCACAAACATATGCACACGCGCGCACATGCTCTCTCCCTCTCTCTCTCTCTCTCTCTCTCTCTCTCTCTCTCTCTCTCTCTCTCTCTCTCATACATACACACACACATACACACACAGACGCGCTTTTCGCCGAGCGAGATCGTGACACTTTCCCTCGGCAGTTCGGAGACGAGAGACGTGAAAGATGTCGTTAGTCGTTAATTGGAGAGATAGCAGCGAGTTCCAAGTGGGCAAATCGTCTTGTGCCTTGTCGATCGGCTGTCTCAACATGAGAGGTATCTGCTGCTCACGCCGAGCTGCCTTTCCTTTTGTCATGCAGGTAATATTTTCATGCTAGCGAGGAAATATTTGGATCGCATAGATTTGATGCCTAAGCGTAAGTAAAGGAAGCATAGCAACTGGTTTATGACAAAAAGTACAGTTTGGGTGTACTATTTTCATCTTGCCGTTTCCAGCGAATGATGTATGGCATGAAGGAAATTTGAAAAGAAAAAAAAAAAACCTGTTATTCAACAATTTGGCACATGCTTTGTTGATTGATAGGGCTGATTCACTGTTTTTCACCGGGAACGGATACTATCAAGTCATACGATTGGTAGAATCTGGTGTACAGAAAAGAAAAATGACCGAAATCATCCAAACGTTGATGTGAATATTGTATGAATTGATTGGATTTTGTTTTCTAAAAAAAAAAAAAAAAAAAGGATAAGATTACCCGTGTCAGCACGACGCCCACATGAATGACGTGTGATGTCCTAACAGTGAGGTTTATAGACAGAATACTGATGTCGTTTTGACGTTGAAGGGGGTTACAGAAAAAAAAAATTGCTGGTACTTTTCACATGTGGACAGACAGAATGTGGTTTATAGGAAAATAGAATTAGGGATGCAGTTGTAATGTTGATGTGAATGATGTGTGGCTTGATTGGACTGGATATTCGGTTGACGGATGCTTTGATCAATCTGATGCTATGCTTGTGTGCTCGTAGTCAGGTCAATGGTAAGTGGACTTTTATGTGATCGGTTGAGGATTGGAGGATCTGATGAACAGAAAAAGAGAATGGCATATCATTTTGACGTTCAAATGAATTATATGTGATTTCATATGATCTGGGATATCGAAAGGATGGTTAATGTCATTCTGATTTTCAAACATTTAGTGGATGATTTCATGAGATCTGGGTTATATAGAGTAACTGATTTAATCCTGAACGATGTCTGGATTGATTGAAGCTGAACGACAGACAAAAAACAGAATTGCTGACGCCATCTTGAGGTTTCTTTGAATGATGTATATGAACTGGATCTGGATCATAAAAAGATAGACTGAATGGTATACAAGTTGATGGTGTGTGCTTTCATGCGACTTGGTTTATAGAAAGATTGATGCTGATGTGATTGATATGTGGATTGATAGAGGAAAGTGTGTTGAAACATCGATTATGGTTTATGGGATGGGAGAATTTATCACTTGGATCAGACCATAAATAGTAGTTATATAAGTCTGATCAAATTCATATGAGTACTGTAAAGAAGATTGAAGAAGATTCCTTCTTTTCATCCCGTCAAATCAGCACAACCAAACAGATGTAGGTAGATGACATTTGAAGTGGTAGGCTTGCATCAGAAGTTCCTTTACCAATATTCAGAGTAAAAAAAAATTGACAATGAATTTGATCAGATGTATGTGCAGCATACAACGATCCCATCAACACTGTTTCAAAACAGTCGTTCATACACATCATTCGCGAGGATGACTCACTGACAGCTCGAAAGGCACCCGTGAAAGCTTGGATCTTCGCCAAGATCCAGCAGGTCCTGGATCTGCCCTTTGGTGCGGTTCCGCCCTACAGATCCGCGATAAAATGTAACGGGGTTGTTCTTTAGGCACAGTTCAGCTGTCCAGCACGATTCGTTAAACATCAGGTCATCATTCTTTCAGTGATCTCGCTGACTGACAGACCGCTCACAGACCAGGGTGAAAACGTGGCCTCCTTGGCGGTCCTGGTAATAATGGTGATTAACAATAAGCACTTGCTGTGGGAAAGGAAAAAAAAGATGAAAAAAAAAAGAAAGAAAGAAGAAAGAAGGGAAAAAGGAAGAAAGAAAAAGAAAGAAAGAAAGAACGAGGGTGAAAAGTTACCATCAGAAATTTTCGCAATCGATTTTCCTCATGGTATGGTTGGTCTTTATGACATCTTATATAACTGTTGTTGTTTCTAACCCCTGTAGAGAGGACATTGAGAATCATGTTACAAGTGTTAAGGTATTTGTAAAACATGTTGTACAAACTTGATTTTTAGTAAACCATAGCGTTTCATGTTGCGCCGTGTCGTTAGACAGTACACAGTGGAAGAAAAGTGTTTGATGTGTGTTGAAAAGATGGACATGCTCAGTAGTCATTCCTTCCTTTCTCCCGATCTGATTGGTCATTCCTTCTTCTTTCCTTCGCCTGTTTGGTTCTGTTGTCTGGTTTGGTTTGGCTTGCTCTGTTTTTATGCAGGATATTCTGGTCTGGTTTTGCTTGCTTTGTTTTATGCAGGATATTCTGGTCTGGTTTTGCTTGCTTTGTTTTATGCAGGATATTCTGGTCTGGTTTTGTTTTATGCAGGATATTCTGGTCTGGTTTTGCTTGTTTTGTTTTATGCAGGATATTCTGGTCTGGTTTTGCTTGCTTTGTTTTATGCAGGATATTCTGGTCTGGTTTTGCTTGCTTTGTTTTATGCAGGATATTCTGGTCTGGTTTTGTTTTATGCAGGATATTCTGGTCTGGTTTTGTTTTATGCAGGATATTCTGGTCTGTTTTTGCTTGTTTGTTTAATGCAGGATATTCTGGTGTGCTTTTGCTTGTTTTGTTTTATGCAGGATATTCTGGTCTGCTTTTGCTTGTTTTGTTTTATGCAGGGTATTCTGGTCTGCTTTTGCTTGTTTTGTTTTATGCAGGATATTCTGGTCTGGTTTTGCTTCTTTGTGTTATGCAGGATATTCTGGTCTGGTTTTGCTTCTTTGTGTTATGCAGGATATTCTGGTCTGGTTTTTGCTTCTTTGTTTTATGCAGGATATTCTGGTCTGCTTTTGCTTCTTTGTTTTATGCAGGAAATTCAGGTCTGGTTTTTTGCTTGTTTGTTAAATGCAGGATATTCTGGTCTGGTTTTGCTTGTTTTGTTTTATGCAGGATATTTTGGTCCTGTTTTTGCTTGTTTGTTTAATGCAGGATATTCTGGTGTGCTTTTGCTTGTTTGTTTTATGCGGGATATTCTGAGGACCAGACAGAAATTGTCTCCAGGCCATTCGCAGATTCTGTGCTGTTGTTTTTATGGTCTTAGCGTTGCTGTCTTGGGTTTTTTTTTTTCTTTGAGGGGGGGGGGTGGGGGGGGGGGGGGGGGGGGGGGGGGGGGGGGGGGGGGGGGGGGGGGGGGGGGGGGGGGGGGGGAGATGGT
>JADBJO010001098.1:22500-35000 GCA_016801955.1 Conus betulinus
GACTGATACAATATCTTTATACAGTGTTATTCTCTTTGTGGTGTCGACGTTTTAAACGTTAAACGTGTGTGTGTGTGTGTGTGTGTGTGTGTGTGTGTGTGTGTGTGTGTGTGTGTGTGTGTGTGTGTGTGTACTCGCGTCGTGCGTGAATGATACGTGCGTAAGCATACTCACACATTAACGATCAAAATTTTAAAGTGTATTCATTAACACATTCATTCATTCATTCATTCATTCATTCATTCATTCATTTATATAATCAGTTATCTTCTAGGTCTATCTGTCTTTCTTTTTTTAAATTTCCTTCGTTCGTTCTTTTCAGCCGGACTTTCTTGTTTTATGTCTTGTTCCTGTTGTGTCTGTCTTCCTTTTTCCTTTTGTCTGTCCATCTCCTCTTCCATGTGCATTGTTTGCCCACCCCATGCTTTCTCTTCTGCTCTTCTTTTTTTTTTTTTTTTTTATCTTCTTTCCCATCTGTCAAACTTCTGCTTTCTGGCCGTCCGCTTTAATGTGTTCATCCTTTTCTTTTCTTTTTTCTTGTTTTTTTTTTTTTTCCTTTCTTTTACATTCTTCTCTTGGATATTGGGGGTCTTTGAATGTGTATCCGAACCTTTATGAAATTTTGTGTTGGTAGTTTCCTCATTTCTCCTACTTACTTTGAATCTGTCTTTCTTGTAATCTTTCCTCTTTGTGGTCCCTTAGTTTTCTTTTTTGTAGCCCTTTCAGTTGTCTTCGGTCAAGACAGTCTATACGTGTTGTTTTGTTTTTGACATGCTACATTTTATCGCTGGCCGGATTTTTTTTTTTTTTTTTTTGGGGGGGGGGGGGGGGGGGGGGGGCTGGGGGGGGGGGGGGGGGGGGTTGTAGTTTGAGAACTTTTTAGGAAAAAAATGTTCACAATGTTCAAAGTAGATACTAGCTGACCATTGTGTAGTGTCTGTCGGTCCATATGCGTTGATGTGAGAAATTTGTTGTCATTAGAGCTTGTGGGTATGATGTTTCACTCGTTTTTTTTAAACGTAGTTGAGCTTTGAAATGGAAAGGTTGGTGCATTCTGCACGGCCTGATCTTATCTGGAGAGAGAGAGAGAGAGAGAGAGAGAGAGAGAGAGAGAGAGAGAGAGAGAGAGAGAGCTTGGTGAGCTTGCTGTCATGTTATGAATCTGATGAATAGACATATAGATTGTGATGATTTTTTTTGCGGGTTTTCTTGTTTTCACTTTCCTGTATCAGCCCTAAGGGACCCCGTGTGGTCAGCTTTTTCTCTGTAATGACACTGAACAAAATTTCTATTATGTTTGTCTATCCCATATTCTCTCTCTCTCTCTCTCTCTCTCTCTCTCTCTCTCTCTCTCTCTCTCTCTCTCTCTCTCTCTCTCTCTCTCTCTCTCTCTCTCCCCGTCTGCTGCCATTGTACATTTGTAAGTCGTAATCTGCAATGATGACTTGGCTGTTGCAGATTCCGCCGGAGGGAAGGGGGGTGGCGGGGGAACGACGGGGGAGTGTGCCCCTGGTGGGGGGATCGTCGGATGAAGAGGGGGAGGGGCAGCTAGCACCATGGAGACTCCTAGTACTACCTCCAGACTGGTTGTAAGTGTTGCCTGTCTTGCTCTTTTTTTTTTTTTTTTTTTTTTTATTGATTGTTGATGTCATTGTCGTGGCGAGGCTAGCTCCCAGGTGTGATTGTAAGCGAGTGTCTAGGTGTTGGTGGGGGTGGTGGTGGTGGTGAAGGGGCAGCAAACACCATGGAGATTGCCGCTCTCAGTCTAAATGCAAGTGGTGGTTTGCGTTGGTTGGTGTTCGTGGCGGTGACAGTGTGGATGATGTTTCAGTTCTTTTGGCTGTCGTGGGGAGACAGTAAGCACCATGAAGACACCTAGTATATCCTGCTGACTGGTGTTTGAAATGTTTTAATAGTTCTGGCGTACTCCCACTGACAGTCGTGCAAACTAGTGGACGCGACAGAAACACAGCTCTCTTGGCGGGAGGGACAGGGAGGCAATGTTTTCTCCCGCGTACCACCCCCTCCCTCCTTGCTTGTTGCCATAGACGTTGATTTCTATGATGCCGCTGCTGCTCAGAAATGGCAGCAAGAAACACACAGACTCTTAGTACCACCCTGAGACTGGTTGAGAATGGCTATCTTCGTTGATATTGTTATAAAGACACCGTTGTTGATGGTGTCGTTGTTGCTGTCAGGTACGGCAGCAAGAATGATGGGGACCTTAAGCACACCCTGAGACTGGTTGACAGCGTTTGTCATTGTGAAGCTGCTAGTCTTGTTGCCTTGGCTCATCTTGGTATCAGTGGTGAGGGGCAACATGTTCTCCGTAAATCTAAGTGTTACCCCTAGACTGATTGTAAGTGGTTGTCTATTGGTGTTGAACGATGAACAATTACTTATTCTCGTAAAAACTGTTTTGAGTCATAGTGAAACACAAAAAAACACGCAATGATCGTTAGATGGCGAGTACACGGAGGAAGAACAATGGAAGCGACATGACCTACACGATGTCGTTGGGTAGGGGAAGGGCGTTAACAAATACGATGGAGACCCCTTTTGCCTTCCTCAGATAGGTAGCATGGGGTTGGCAGTTGTTGGCGATGGAGAAGGGGCTCAGGCAAGGGAAGCGAGGAAGAGAGGTGGGGAACTGTGACGGTGGTCAGGAGGGAGGCTGAGGTCTAGTACCACCATCAGATCAGATGTAAGGGTCGTCAGTTGATGGTGGGAGAGGGGGGACGGAGAAGGGGAAGCAAGGAGCAGAGGAGAGAGGTAGGGGAGGTAACCACGATGATCCTCCCTGCAGCGCTGTCAGAGTGGTGGTGAGGGGCTGACTGTGGTGGTTGTCACTGGTGGAGAGGGAAAGGCAAGCCAAACAAAAACTTCGATTTTCGCCGCAGCAGCATTCTTGCAAGTGCTTGACTGTGTTGGTTGTTACTCTGGATGTTATGGCTACTTCCAGCAAGGGGGGAAGGTTTTCATCCGCGTCCGTGTGTTTGTCAGTGGGAGTACGCCGAAACGACTTCACGTATTTTAACCAGACTTTGCCAATACATGGAATGTTGCCCCACAATAGACCTGATACATTTCGGTGCCGATTTTAGCGAAACTTGGTGTGAAGATGGACCTGGATCAAACGACAGATCTTGAATCTGTGTACTTGTCGGTAAGAGTATTACACATTTTCAGCTTCAAATTGGTACTGTGATGGTCCTGTTACGAATCAAATACTTTCTACGAAGTAATATATTTCCATGGACATTTCGTATTTCGCACGTTTGATTAAAACAAAAATTCACCATAGTAACTCCTTCAGTCCATACGGACGATAATTTCCCAAAGGCAAAAAAGATGTATTTGTTTTCAGGTTTGATCTCATTCAAACGATGAGTCAGCGCGTTCTCGAGTGTAGTTCTTGTTACAGGAAAAAGAGATGGTGTTGAGGCAATGGTTGTGAGAGAGAAGACGATGTTTGGGCTACAGAAGGGGGAAACGAAAATAGGTGGCAGTCGGAACTGGAAGCATAATTGTAGTTTACATGAATCAGGGTCTAGCTATGTTAGCTTTTTATGTTGTACGACCCAGTTTTAGTGCAAAAAAAATAGTAAGCAGTTCTGGATTAAGTGGAATTCATTGAACATGAACACAAGCTTAAAATGTGTGGAGATAGAGAGTAGAGGACGGGGAGATAATCTGAAGAAAGAAAATCTAATTGGGGATTTCTTTTGATCTTGGCTATAGCTTTCTTCTAGATGCTGAATCGTCAGATTAGTGTTCTTATTGATCAAAGTCGGCTACCTCGCGAAGAAGGCTCTGTGCGAAGATTCATTGCACTACAACAGCGTGTGAATTTCGGTCCTTTCCCTGGACCAGTAAAAAAATCGTGATCTTTGAATGAATGGTTTATAGCGGGTTCATTGATTGCTGCTGGCTTTGCAGAGTTTCTTTTCCAAGAGAGGCTTCCGGAGTAACTTGAAGAGAACAAAGAGCGCCCACAAAACTGGACAGGAAGAGATCAGCATCCAATGTGTCGGAACGTGAGGCGTGAGTATTGTTTGTGAATGTCTTCCTTGTCCGTGGAACTGTCCCTTAAACCATACCAGGCTTGCTGTTTCACCTGACTTCTTTTCAGCTTTGTCAGCGTCTCTTGTCTAGAGTACTGTTTGTTGAAACCCCGCCAACTGTTTTTCTAGAACTGCTTAGTGTCTTGGTTGTCCGTAAAACCCAACCCATCTTCTTTCTTAACTTGTCAGTGTGTTCTGTCCTGACTACTGTTTAGTTGCAAAGTGAAACGACTGCAGGCGGAAATCTAAACAAATCTTAAATAAATGTCAGCGAACCGCCCAGAGAAACGTGGACAAACGAGTCACAAGACAACACACAACGCGTTTCGACCTCTTAGGTCTTCCTCAATGAGGAAGACCTAAGAGGTCGAAACGCGTTGTGTGTGTTGTCTTGTGACTCGTTTGTCCACGTTTCTCTGGGCGGTTCGCTGACATTTATTTAAGATCTGACTACTGTTTGTTAAAATCTCACCAAAATTGTTCCGACTACTGCTCAGTGTCCTGGCAGTCGTTTAAATCCTACCATTTTCTTTCAAAACTGGTCTGTGTCCGATGTTCTGACAAATATTTGTTCAAAAGTATCCTCATGCTTTGTCCCGATTACCTCAAAATGTCCAGAATGTCCTTGACACCTCATCCTGAAGAGTCTTGAGTACGAAGTTAAGTCCAGACTGCTGTACGAAAACCTAACAGATTTGTCGTGAGTGCGCTGTACACCCAGACAACTCTCAAGACCCCAGCAGAGCAGTTGTCTCCAAACTGGTTGGTATCTGTTGGCATCGCTACTGCCGTTTGCCCTGGTTGTCCCTAACACGACACCATCAGCCTTGCCCTTGAAACTGCATAGGGTTCCTTACACTGCGCTGGTTGTTCCTTAACACGACACCATCAGCCTTGCCCTTGAAACTGCATAGGGTTCCTTACACTGCGCTGGTGTTCCTTAACACGACTCCATCAGCCTTATCCTTGGAACTGCTTAGGGTTCCTTACACTGCGCTGGTTGTTCCTTAACACGACACCATCAGCCTTGCCCTTGAAACTGCATAGGGTTCCTTACACTGCGCTGGTTGTTCCTTAACACGACTCCATCACTTATCCTTGGAACTCCATCAGTTCCTTACACTCCTTGGAACACGACTCCATCAGGGTGGAACTGCTTACACACTGCGCTGGTTGTTCCTTAACACGACTCCATCAGCCTTATCCTTGGAACTTGTTCCTACTGCGCTGGGTTCCTTACTCCATGCCCTGCTGACCACAGTGAAAGGGATTGGGATGACTGCAGGATCCGGATCTTAATATCCGCTAACATTGTCTAATATAGAACCATATGAATGAGGGGGGTGGGGGAGAAAAGGTTAGCTCCTTTGGTGTCGTTTGACCTCCATGGGGGTTCTGTTTCAGCCTGTCATACTGTGCTGTCCACAGTCGTGCGCGTTGAGGTGGTTTTGCCCGTCATGCCCATGACTCATGTGGCGGTGGTCGCTGACCGCTGTGTGGATAAAAAAAAAAAGGACTAGGGTGGAGGCTTTTGAATGGGGGCTCGGTGGTATCATTTGATTGCATAGGCTTGTCTGGGAGCAGGCAATTCGTGTACTGTTTCATTGGTGGGTTTTGGTCTGTGTTTGTCTGTCTCTCTTCCTGCCTCCTTCCCCCCTTCCGTCCTCTACCACCCTCCCTCCCTCCTCTTTCTTACCTCCCGGTCTCTCTGTCCATACACACACACACACACACACACACACACACACACACACACACACACACACACACACACACACACACACATACATATATATATCTATCTATCTATATATATGTTTACTTATTATCACCTTCTTATGTCTCATTGTGTGCTATTGTTAGTTAGGCAGTTAGTGTGTTTTTTGTGTGTGCGTGTCAGTCTGTCTGTATCAATGTGTGCGTTTTTGAGTGCGCGCGCGTGCGTATATGTGTACCTGTATGTATGTATGTGTGTGTTTGTCTGTTTGTGTGTATGTCTGTCTGTAAATGTGTATGTGCGTGAGTGCGCGCGCGCGCGCACGTGTGTGTGTGTGTGTGTTTGTGTGTGTGTGTGTGTGTGTGAAAGTGTCTGGCTTTAATGCCTCACGGTAGGATACCGTTAACGGGGCAGTCAGGACCTGTTGTTAAAAAAAGGGGAATGAAAGGGGAAGAGAGCCATCAAGAGAGCTTACAGCGCTGGGGAAGGATGCATACGGCCGGTAGCGAGACTGACCTCATAAAGGATGGGAACCAGTATTCTCTCTCTCTCTCTCTCTCTCTCTCTCTCTCTCTCTCTCTCTCTCTCTCTCTCTCTCTCTCTCTCTCTCTCTCTCTCATGCGCGCGCGCGCGCGAGCGTATTCTGAGTATTCATTTCCCCGTGACTGACATAACTTTTGTCCTGATGTCTACGGTCTCTTGAAAACAACAGGAAGTTTTGTCACAGGCGTTGCGTGCTTTCGAGCTTTTCGTTCTTTGTGGAGATGTGATTCAGACATTACTTTTCGCCTTAGGGAACTCGACCAGTTTGCAAAAGTGTGAACTTATCCAACGGGAAAACTCCACTTGCCTTCTGTGGGCTGCATTGGCTAATGCTGTCTGTTGAACATGCTGTCTGACAATCAGTATGATCTCTGCAGCTAACTGTTTATCACTCTTATATCTTACATTTTACCAGGTTCCTACTTGTTTGCTACTTTTCCCCTTGTGTTTTTGCAACGTTTCTCTTCTGGTTACTAATTTTACTACAGTTTCCTACGTGGCACTGCTTTTCCTGCGTGTTACTACAGTTGTTCTATCATTGTACGACAGTTTCTGCCCTGTTATGACTTTTCCTGCGTGGTACTACAGTTTTCCTATCATTTTACGACAGTTTCTGCCCTGTTATTAAATTTTCCTGCGTGTTACTACAGTTTTCCTATCATTTTACGATAGTTTCATAGTGTTACTACTTTTTTTTTTCCTGGGAGTTACTACAGTTTTCCTACTATTTCTGACTTTTACAACAATTTCGCATTTGTTTCTTCTTTTTTCAATGTTTTACTACAGGTTCATACTTGTTATTTCTTTTTCTTATGTTTTGCTTCAGTTTCCTATTTGTCGCTGCTCTTTCCACCATTTCATTTCAGTTTCCTACCTGTTGCTACTTTTCCGGCGTACTTTGGCGGAGTTCTGCACTAAATTTTAGGAGTCGTAGACATTTGCCCATCCGTATATTCCCGTTCTTACAATATTGTTAAGAAACTAAGTGATGTGTAAAAAACTCTCTCTCTCTCTCGCTCGCTCGCTCGCTCGCTCACACGCTCACGCTCACACACACACACACACACACACACACACACACACACACACCGGCCCTGTCCACTCTTTGTTTTTCCCTCTCCATATATCAGCTATCCATCCTTTTTTCAATTCCTTCCGGCGCCTCTCCCTCCTTACACTGTTACACTTAAGCTGTCCATTATCCCCAATAGAGAGAACATTCGAGCACATTTACAGGTTTGGGTTGACCGAAAGCGTGCATGTTTTTTTTTTATTTTTTTTTTTTCCCCTATTCTTCACCCTTGTCATCTTCCACCTTTTCTTTTTACCATCCTTTTTTTTTGTTGTTCCAATATCTTTCCCGTTTCCTTTGCTTTGATTTTAGTTCAATTCTAGGGGAGTTATGTGCATGGCGGTTGAAAACACCTGACCTAATTGTTTGTATGTTTGTATCATCAGTGTATCCTGTATGAATTTTGTGTATCCTTGACACGTTGTATCAAGTTGTATAAGTCATTGTATCCATGTATGATGTATTGAATTCTTTCTGTGCTTGTGTCTGAGTATTTTGTTTATGCTTGATTCAAAATACCACCCAGTCCCGCTGTCACTGCTGCCTTTGTTGTAGAGAGGTGAAAGGGGAGAGGATTCCATGCTTGAGGCATGTAGAGAATGAAAGAAGAGAGGGTTCCATTGGTGGTATGAAGGTTTACACATTATGTTTGCCCATAGAACCTTCCCTGTAGGATTTCTGCTTTTGCTGCGCTGCGCTGAGGTGTGTTCCTGTCAGTGTGTTTGCCCGCCTTTCTCTTCATCCGTCCATCTGTGTGTTGGCAGTTTAGTTTGTCAGGGTGCTAATGAAATTGGGCTGTTGGGGCAGGACAGGTGAAGAACTGGTGAAGATCTGTTCGCGTACACGTTAAAGAAAGCACACTTTAAGTTGCGTTTGGTTGTGTTCTGACCGCTGACACTTGAATCGTTCGACAAATTCGTTGACCCTTATTGATGATGCTCTAATTCTCAACTTGCCCGTTTTTCTTTCCACATAATCGCCTCGCAGCGTGTGAAAAGTCGGGCACTCGAGGGAAAAGAAGTTGTCTCAATGCCCCATTCCATGCAGTTTTCCTGCTTCTGGCATTGTAAGAAATTGGAGCACCCCCTTTCCCCCGCCTACTCCTCCTCAGTGACCACACAGCAAGCGGGTTTTTTTTCTTTACCCACTTCTGCTTTCTTGTCAACAGGTATGCTGTATCAGCTCTTTTTCCTTCCATCTTGTGAATATAAAGTGCCAAACGAATAACGGAATGCTGATGGAAGTTTAGGGTGCCAGAACGTTTTTGTTTGTTGTTTTTTTTTTTTTGTTTTTTTTTTTGACTTCGTCCGTTTTCGTTAATTTGAGAAAGACAACAAGAGCATGTGGTTGGAAAATACTGGTCCGTGTTACTCTTGTTCTGGTCTAGATTCTCCACTTTTCAGCCCACAACAAGAAACAGGATGTGTCGCCAAAAATTGGGCACTGGGTTCTACACGATTTCGCACACTTTCCGAGCATGTGACCTGGGTTATAGGACGCTGATTTCATCACTGACTGACATGGTCAGCAGCTGTTTTAAACCTTGTGTCCTCTCGATGCTGGAACCTGTGGCGTGTCTGGTGGTGCCTTTTATTTAAAACGATACATGGTTGGTTGACTACCGTATACGCTTGTTTTCACTTGAGGCAGTAACATTTGACAGCTTTTGTTGGTGAGCTTTTCTTGCAGACGTAGCTGTTTGTAACTCTATGTAGAATTTCTTTTGTGGGCCGCATCCGTATGTTTTGACTCCCCATTTAATTGCCTGTCGTGTTGTTTTTATTCATCGATTTATTTTTGTTGTTTTGTTTGTTTGATTATTGAACTCGAGGAACGTGGTAAGTTGTTCTTACTAATGTTATGAAACGAGCCCTTTCTTGTGACAAATAGTTGAACATCCACAGCCGTTTCGCTGATCTTTCGTTATCTTAACTGTACCATTGTGAGTGGTGCAGAATGTAACTTAAACCTTAGGAAACAACAGGTTCCACAGGACCCGCTTAGCCACGGTCATGATCCTGTGGAACCTCATAATCGTAAGAAGCGCACACTACCATTTGAGAGTCAGAGAGAGAGAGAGATTACCAGCTGTCGTTAGTATTTCAGAACAAAAAAGAGAGTTTAATGACATCCCGTAATACATTCAGAAAGGCAAATAACTTCAGAAATGATACTGGTTCAGGGGTTAAGGAGAAGAGAGAGAGAGAGAGAGAGAGAGAGAGAGGGGAGCGGGTGAAAAAGAGAGGGAGAGAGAGAGAGAAAGGTTGGGGGAGCGAAAAGTAGGAAGGGCGGCTCCAGGGTCTCCTCGTAATTCTTGCCCCAACATATCGGGTGTGACGAACACTGAATTTAGCTCTGAGCTGAACCAAGTCCTAATTTGTCGTGTTATGATTCATCATGAAATCAATGTTAGTTTTTGTTTGTTTGTTTGTTGTTTTGTTTGTTTTTTAAGTGAAGCTTCTTTAACACCACTTCAGTAGACACTTTTTTTTAGGACTGTCACCAAAATAGAATCATTACTTTTGTGTGTAAGGCAGTTACACAATAATCGATTGGTAACTTTTTTTTTTTGATATTTCTTTTCGCATATTTTCCATGTTTGTTTTAGTTCACTGTCAGTGTATGTGGTTATTAGTTAGGTTCCTCAGTTTTTTTTTTTTTGTTTTGTTTTTTTTTGATTTGTCAATTTTGTATTGGTTTTGGTTTAGTGTTAATGTTAGATGTTGTCACTCCCCAATGCCTGTTGTAGCACTGTGGCATGTATCCCAGCCTGATAGTCTTATTTACTATCCGGTGTTCCCCCCCCACAATTAACGGTGTATTGTTAACCCTGGTGTATTAGCTTGCCTTTTGTTTTCCTTTGTTTCTGGCTGACTTATAGCAGCTCCTTGGTGGGGTAGCCTCAAACGTACCATGAGCTTGGGACGTTTAACGCGCAAACGAAACAAACACTCCCCCAACTGTGAGCACTCAGACGTGTAAGTAAATGCTGTTTTCAGTTCTGATTCCTCTGTCCCCTTGTTTTTTCTTCTTGGTTGTCCTTTATTTATTTATTTATTTATTTATTTTTACTTTTTATCTTTCTGTTCTTCCTTTCCTCTTTTCTCTCTTTTTTCATGTTGTCTTTTCGCTTCTCACTGTGTCTTCTTTATCTTTTCCTTACCATCCTCGTTTTTCGTCTTTTTCCATTTCCTGTTTGTCTATTCCCTTGCTTTTTGTTAATATTTTTTTTTCCGTACTGTGTTTGTCTTCTCGGGTTCTTGTTTCTTGTTTTCCTTCCATTTTTTCTGCCATATTTGTCTTCTTTTTTATTTTGTCCTTTCGGGTTTTTTTTTTTGGTTGTCTTTTCCATTTCTCTTTCTGTTTGTCTTTAATTTTCTTTCTGTCTTTCATTTTTTGTTTGTTTATTTCGTTGTGTGTGTGTGTGTGTGTGTTTTTTTTTTTTTTTTTTTTGGTCTTTTTTTCTTTCCTTCTTGTCTTTTTCTTTCGTTTTAGGTGGTTTTTTTTTTTTTCCTGTTCATCTTTCTCCTTTCTTGTCTTTTTTCTTGTTCTTTTCGTATTTCCCTTTTCTCTTTGCCTTATCCATTTATTTTTTTGCCTTGTCCATTTCTTATCTGTTTAACTTCTCATTTCCTTTCTTTTGTATTAATGTTTTTTAATTATTATTTTCGTCTTTGTTCCATGTTCTTTCATGATTTTTAGTTCTTTCGTTTACTCTTTTTATCGCTTTCTTCTTTTCTGTCTTTATTTTTAGCTTTTGGTTCTCGCTGTTTCCCAATGCATTCCGTTGCATAATTTTTTTTATCAGAAATTCCTGATTCTTTTGTCACATTTCATTGTTTTCTCTCTTCCTTCCTCAACACATTTTCTGGTTTTCTACCCTTTCTCCTTATTTTCTTGGAGCTTCTTCCTTCTTTCCCCACAACGCCTCTCTCTTCCTTTGGCTCTTCCTTCTCTGACTCTTTTTCATCCTTCTTTATCATAGATTGCTCATCCTTCGGCCCTTTCTCTTTCAGTATCCTCTCTTCTCTTCCTTCCTTCTCCATCTTTGTTTCTTTCTCCTCCTCCTGCTCTTTCTCCTCTCTCTCTCTCTCTCTCTCTCTCTCTCTCTCTCTCTCTCTCTCTCTCTCTCTCTCTCTCTCTCTCTCTCTCTCTCTCTCCCCATCTTCTGTCTGTCTTTCTCATCCTGCTGTTTTTTCCATTTTTGTCTCTTCCTGTCCTGTTCTTTCTTCTCCTTCTTCTTTCTTGCCTCCTCCTTTGTCCTTCTGGCTTTTCTCAGTGTCTTTCTCCTGCCCGTTTGTTCGTCCTCCCCTTTTTTTTTTCATTGTTCCCTGATTCTTCTCTTACCTTCTAATTTTTTTCCTGCTTTGTTACATTTCTACTCGGTGTATGTTCAGTGGAAATGGTATTAAAAGCAGCAATGGCTTTTTGCTGTTTATTTCTTCCCTCGCTGCACTGTGTTTTTAAAATGAAACTAATCGCGTTGGATGTTTGCTTTGCTCACATTCCAGAGAATCTGCTTTCGGCGCTTCACAAGGTTATACAACGGCAAACTGGCATTCAAACATTCGTCAAACTGGCATCAAAACATTCGTTCAGATATACAAACAAACGGTCCCAACTCCACCCCCATACTCACTCGCTCACTCAGCACCTAACAGGAAAAAGTTTTCAGCATGTCCTGAATGTGGCTTGACTTCTCACCGTGACGCTGGGTGATTTTGAATCCAAGCAAGTAACCTTTATACATACTGCGAAATTACCTGTCTGTAGCCAACACAAGACAACAAGAAGAACAAAAAAAAAAAAAAAAAAAAAAAAAAGACATGGAGTTTAGGGCCTAGGTAAGGAAATTACTTGTGTATTATGTGCCTCCAAATCTGTGAAGAGACAAGGATTTTTGATTCGTTGACATGATTTAGGGTAAGGTTATTGTAGGGATGTAAAATGCCGTATTACTGTTGAGACCTTCGTGCGTATAAAAGAGTGACCATCGTTTTAGCGAGGTCAGCACTGTTCGAAGTCCATGTCAATTTCTGTGCCTGTAACAGCGTAGCGTTATAACGTAGTCTGTGCGTGTAAAAAGGAGAGAAGCCACCATTTA
>JADBJO010001098.1:40000-47500 GCA_016801955.1 Conus betulinus
ACTGCCACCACCTCCACCCCACCTAATAGCATCTTTACTGGAACGCGTCGATCAGTTAACCACTGGCTCCCTGTCCAACCTGTCATTACGGACAACGCTGTGAGCAGAGACCCGGGTTCGCGTGCCGCGAATGGAGAAGTCGTTAAGCTGACCTCGTATCGCTTCGACTGCGGCTTTTTTTTCCCCCCTTCTGCTCTCTCCCTCCCTCCTGTCCTTCTCCGTTATTAGGCGGAGAGGAGGTTATGGTGCCCTTGGAGAGCAGATCTCAGTTCGGGGTTAGAATTTTCATCAGTTTGTTTGTTTGGTTGGTTGGTTTTTAGGAAATCTAATATGACCGGGGAAGAATGAGGTGGGGGAGGGTGGGGTGGGGGGAGTCGTCAACAGTCCATAACTTGAAAGGCGCTTGGGAGAGCGCAGACCTCCGCCAATGGATTCTGGGCCCGCCCATTGAGCCAGAGATCCCCCCACAACGCAAGGTACCCCTCACCGTTCCTCCCTCTCTCCACTCTTCCCTCCCGCTCCCCGCCCGTCAAAAATTTTTTTTTTTTTTTTTTTTGTCATTTAGGAGGAGAAAGGATAGGTCATAATATGGTAATCCTTTTTTTTTTTTTTCTTTTTTTTTTCTTCTTCTTCTTCTTCTTCTTCTTCTTTGTTGTTTGTTTGTTTGTTTGTTTTTAGCTGTTGGGAGCAAATCAGTTCATGAGTGTAAGCGCAACTACTTCTCATCCAGGGGAAGTTATAGGCACGAGTTGTTGACTGTGAGGGAACGTTCAGCCTGATATACAGAGCGCATTCTATCTGTGTACATGTCTGTCTGTCTTCTTGGCCCATATGAATACCCCACAGCTGATCTGCGAATGTGGCATGGCGACGCATTAGCATACTGGGCAGATTCGTTAGCGAATCTCTTTTGTATTCGACAGTGGCGCTAGGAGAGAATAAAGGGGGAGGGGAAAGGAGGGCAAGTTTGTGCATAATCCGATGTTGGGTCTCTGCAAAGACTCGAGCCTTGGTACACAATCGACTGAACTGGGGGATCTTGGCAAACTGTTCTTCAGCGCGGCGCCTCAATCGTTCGCCAGGGGGAGAAGAAGAGTTCGATGTTCCAAAAAATACCAGTGGCCCGGAGTTTTCTCCCCGTGTTTCAAATGTGCGAAGATGTTAGTTGCTGACTTCAGCGGCTTTTGCTCCGCGCCAGTGCAGGCATCCGTTAGAAGCTCTGAGCTCTCCATGCTGTGCACATCTTTACATTGATGCAGACAGCCTACCGAAGACGTGGTCTGCTTCTGTCCCTCTGTTTGGCGGCAGATCGATTCAGACCCACGTGATTGATGGGCAAACTAAGCTTATGGCTTTCATTTGCTACTCCTGGCCAGACGGACTCAGCAACTGAATTTCAGATTGATTTAAAAAAAAAAGGCCGTTGTGTGTGTGTGTGTGTGTGTGTGTGTGTGTGTGTGAAAGGGGGAAAGGTGGAGGGGAAAGCCGAAAGAGGGATGCGTGTTGGATGGGGGCAGTAAGGGTTGGTGGTTGTAAGACAAATGTGGGTTTTTCTTTTCTTGTTTGTGATGTCGCGTCCCATTCGGCCCGAGGAGACGTGAAGACCCGTGTACCCATGAAGACACATGACCAAAGCAGTAAGACCTATACGACCACGGACAAATCGTAATAGCCCATCGTGACCAAGTTGGACCACATGACCTATGAACAGTCTTGTTATAACTCATACTACCCTTGAAAACGATCCCACATGAAGAATAATGTACTGTAGTCTGTGAAGAGACGCATGAGCCATGGAGGATAATACAACCTATAAGAATTCACATGACCTACAAAAAAAAATAATACAACTTATGAAGACACATATGACCCGTGAAAAAAAAAGTACTACCATGAAGATCACACATGACCTATAGAGAATAATACAACCTAAGAAGACACACATGACCCGTGAAAAAAATAGTACTACCATGAAGATAACACATGACCTATAAAGAATAATACAACCTATGAAGACACATGACCCGTGAAGATTAGTACAGTTTGTGTAAAAGACACGTGATCAGTGAAGAATAGGTAATGTAACGCATGAAGACACAGAGATCCACGAAGAGTAATACAAGAGATAAAGACACGTATGACCCATGAAGAATAATCGAGCCTATGAAGACACACATAATCCATGAAAAATGATACAACCTTTGAAGATACACACCACCTATGAAGAATACTAAAACTTATCAAGACACACGCATAACTCACAAGGACAATGTAATCGATGAAAACATACATGAGCCATGAAGAATAATGCATTCTGTGAACACACATGACCTAATACCATCCCTAGAGACACGCATGAATTATGAACAAAAATACCATTTTTGATGACGCTCGTGACCCATGAAGAATGATACAGTCTGTGAGAAGACGCGCACGATCCATGAAGAGTCATGCACCAATAAAGACACACATGGCCACTGAGGAATAATACAGTCTATGGAGAACATAAACACACGACCTATGGAGAATAATACGATCTCTGAAGACGCCCATGATCCAGAAAATCCCATATTTTCTATGAAGATTTAAATCAAATCAGTCGTATTTTTCAAGCTTTCAAATAATGAATGAAAACCCATGTGACCTGTCAACTCAACAAAAGACACATATGACTCAATAATATAATAATAATAATATAATAAAAAATCCATGAAAACCCATGTGACCCAGGAAGACACACAAGATCCACATTCCTCCAAGAAGAATTCAAGAATCACCGGAGACTAACGTGGCCTATGGAGACACACGATACCCATATGGCCCAAAGAGAATCCAATAGCCCTTGGAAACCCGTGTGACCTATGAAGAGGTTTATGACCCAGTAACTTTAGCGTTACGTGCCCAGACGTTGCCCTCGCCCTGTCTGGAGCAGCCTTTCCTGTGCCGTGCTATGCTTAATTCGACGTGGAAGAACTAGGGGATAAAATAGTGTGCTGCTGCCTATCTCCCTTCCTCTCTCCCCTCCTCCCTCCCTCCCTCGCCCCCCCCCCCCCCCCCCCCTCTCTGCCTGTCTCTCTCAAAACCCATTTTCCAGCTCAGTCACACATGAAAAGGGATAGGTGGAAGATCAGGACACGGCAGTCTTTCCTCTCTTCGCTTAAAATAAAAAAAAAACAATAATTTTCTTATTATAAGTTTAGGGTGTCCGTCTACAAACATTTGTTTCTATTTTTTCATATGTAGTGAAATGTTCAAACACACACACGTGCGCGCACGCACGCACACACACACATACATACATGCGCGCGCGCGCGCACACACACACACACACACACACACACACACGCACGCACGCACGCGCGCGCGCGCGCGCGCGCGCGCGCACGCATTCGTATACACACTGAGAGACAGAGGGAGAAAGAGAGAGAGATAATCTGTCAACAAAGACAGAAATGTGTGTGTGTGTGTGTGTGTGTGTGTGTGTGTGTGTGTGTGTGTGTGTGTGTGTGCGTGTGTGTGCGTGTGCGCGCGCGTGCGCGTGCGTGCGTGCGTGCATGTGCCTACATCTGTGTCTTGTGTTCAGCAGTCTGCTTCCCTGACCTTGTGTTTCAGGACAGTTCCGTGGCAGTTGTGACATGACCTCACTGACTGTAGCAGTCCTCTCATAGTTCTCGCATGCAGTACAGTCACTGCAGAGAAATGGGGGATGGAGACTGAATCAATCGATACCCGTCTCCTTGTCAGATCTCAGAGGGGCGGAAAACCTAGGGGAAAGAGACCCCCCCCCCCCCCTTCCTGGGTTTCACTTCTTCCCGGGCACCCCCCCCCCCCGCCCCCCCCCCCCCCCCCCCCCCCCCACACACACACACACACAACGTAACCCACACTTCACTTCACCACCACTACCATCACCCTTTTCCCTGTCCCCTGAACTGATCAATACAGGTAGATGGCTGTAGACTTTATCCCCTCGGGTTCTCCTACTCTTCATGGCAGACCTCTTCTGTTGGAGACACTGGCCACTTGAGGTTAACTTTCCTTTTGGCGGAGAACGGATTTCTCTGATGTGAGCTGAAAGTTTCTTCTTGGATGCTCCCAGTGAAGCGGATGGTTCACCGGCTGAATTTTTTTTTTTTTCAAACGCAAGTTAACACTAACGGACAGAAAAGTCAGTTTAGTTAGACCAGTTTGTATATTTAAGAGATATTGAGGAAAGAATCGAGGGAAGAGAGAGAGAGAGAGAGAGAGAGAGTGTGTGTGGTGTGTGTGTGTGTGTGTGTGGGTGTGTGTGTGTGTGTGTGGAGAGAGAGACAGACAGTCGGACAGAAGGAAAAACTCTGTACATATGTGTCTCCGAGAGTGTGTATGTGTGTGTGTGTGTGCGCGTGCGCGCGCGCGCGCGCGAGAGAGAGAGAGAGAGAGAGAGAGAGAGAGAGAGAGACAGATTTTGTGTGGTGTGCATTTTTGTGGTGGGTAGAGATAGAGGGCGAGAGTGTGTGGTATGTATGTATGTGTAAGAGAGAGAGAGAGAGGGAGGGGGGGGGGGGGGGAGGCAAAACACACATGTACGCACGCACCAAAGTGGAGTCCAACTGGTGTGTGGGAACTTAGCTGATTTCAATTTGGAGAGGTAAACAGATCGCTCTCCTGCTTGTTGACGTGACCACTAGGGGTAGGCCTGCTGGTTAGCTGGTTGTCCACTCTGCCATGTGGTAGCATGGATTCTTGCTTCAGTGCTGGCCCAGTCGTCACAGATGATAGGGTCCCACCACCATTTTTCTTCTGGGCCACTCGGTGAAACTTGACTCAAGATCAGAGAGGTGTTGGACAATAAACATTCCCATCTCAGGCGTCGAGTTTTGCACACTGTAAACGACGGTTTTTCAGCCTTGGAGCATATGGTGAGTCAGTGCATTTTAGGAATTAATTAGGAATTATTCTCTCCTTTTAGAGGGTGAAACTAACCCATCATTTTTCCGGGGTCTGTCTGGTTGACAGGTTGTCAAAGGAACATGACATCCAATTAACATTCAGAATTGGGGAGGTCTGAGTCCGCTTGTTTGAAAGGAGACAGAGACTTCTCAACACGTGCAGTGCAACATAATGCGGTTTGGATCAAACATGACAAATTCTCACCAGCCGCCGTGGCGAAGTGGTTAGCGTCGCGGACTCCCGGCTGGGAGGTCGTGGGTTCGAATCCCATCAGAGTCATGTGCGTTTTTCTACCCCGACCGGCTCCTACCCAGAATTGAGTTTGCTGCGGACTCAGTTGGGAAGACTGGGACCACACAGTCGAGTGTCATCCACTTAATGGATGCGTTTTCTGAGAGTGTTGCTCAAATTTCCTGACCAACACTGCAGGTGTCTGTATCTCTCGGGCCTGATTGACGCCGGGATATATTCTGAAAGGAAGCATAGAGTACAGCCCTGTCATGTAGTCTAAGACCGACATGGAATTCCATAGCATCATCTTAATCATCCTCATTCTCATCGATCAGCATAAAAAATGTCTTATATTCTGTGGCCCTTCATGCCCTGCTCTCATGGTGACCTCAATTTCGATGTCCTCTCCACGTCTGTGGCCTTGGTTTGGTTCCGCTCGGGGTCACCGGTATCGGCGAGTCCATGGGGGCTGTCGTTGGACGGACGTGGTGGCGCCCTCCGGAGGGAGAGCTCACTCACACCGGCTCCGCAACTAAGCAATTATTGTCGTCAGTAGGGGGCTTAGTAGGTGGCGTCCTGCGTATGTTAGATCAGAACAGGGCGCCACTGAACACCTATCTCTGAGGCAAGATTGATTAGGGAGACCAAGGAAGCGTGATAGCGACCTGTGTCCAGTTTCTGACTACGACTGCTGCTGTCAGAGTCGCATATTATCATCATGCCAGCATGGATTAAAGAAGTCAGCCAGACAGCCACTGGGTGCGAGTGATAGGAAAGAGAGGAGAAGAGGGATGAAGACTAGCGTCGGGGAAATGACGTGAAACTAAACTGGTAATGCAAAGGAGCTTAGAGTAGAGAGAAGTGAAGAAAAGATGAGAGAGAGAGAGAGAGCTCGAGAGAGAGAGAGAGAGAGAGAGAGAGAGAGCAAGCAGGGGGAAGAGTTTGATGGTGTAGTGGATATAGTTGCAAAGTGAAACGACTGCAGGCGGAAATCTAAACAATTCTTAAATAAATGTCAGCGAAACCGCCAGAGAAACGTGGACAAACGAGTCACAAGACAAACCACAACGCGTTTCGACCTCTTAGGTCTTCTTCAGGTGCAACAAACATGAACAAATAACGAAATGCACTTAGCTTTGATCGCTTCTGTGTTCAGCGCAAGAAAGAAGGCGTTTCTCTGGGCGGTTCGCTGACATTTATTTAAGAGTTTGGTGTTAGATATGTCGGTATCTCATCACAAAGACATGAATGTAGGTATTGCTAGGCAACACAAGAATGTAAGGTGTGCACAGGATGAAATGATGAATTGAGGCAAAGCAGCCTAATGTACAGGGAGAGAACACAAGGCAAGGTATGTGTGGCAAGATTTCATAGGGCGAGACAAGACAGGGACAGGCAAGTTAAGACATTTTTTTTTTGGCGAACCCAGACATTAGGCGAGGCTAAATATGAAAAGACAAAGCAATGCTGAAGATAAAGAAGAGCAAGAAAAGTCAATATATAGCGGGGTAAGACAAGACGTTATGAGAATATGTAACACCTAGTAAGACAAGGCAAAACGTAACAAGGCAATTCAATACCCGTAGAGATGGTAGGGCAAAACGAGACCTAAGAAGGCAAAGGCAATGCAGTGAAAGACAACGGAGACACAGCAAGGCAAAGTAGACTGCGAGACACGGCAAGGCAAACCTTGACGGAATGTACAGTGGAACAGCATAGCACAGAGGCACAAGCCTCGTCCTAGCATCCTTCCTTCCCTTCCACCAAGGCTGTACTTTGTCCTGCTGTCCCTCCCCCTTCCCGCCACCCCTTTCTCCTTACCAGCCCTTTCATCCCTTTCCCGACCTTCACTCTTGACAGCCAAGAACCCCAGCGCTGTCTGTACCTCTCGTTGAAGAGGATGGTTGAGACGTACGAAGGACGTGTGTCCCTTTGCCAGAGGTAGAAAGGAGGGTGAAGGAGTAGGGAAGGGGACAATACTGTGAGCAGATCAGCCCTCCTTTCCGCCCTCCGCCATTTACTCGAACCTCAGCGAGCTGCCACGCAGAAAACAATTTCGATATGTTTTGATAAGTCCCGTGGCAGTGTAGGGAGTGTAAGACCATCCAATAGAAAATAGAGGGAAAGTGTGACGCGTAGAGACACAGTTGAGTAAAAACAAGAGGGAAAAGTTCAAGACTGTAGAATGAACAAGTAATGGGAAGGTAAGAGGAAGATGCGAAAGGCAGGGAAAGGCAGGAAATTAAGAAAAGGTGGGGAGAAAGAAGAGTGAGGACAAAAATAAATAAATAAATAAATTAAAAAAAAAAAAAACGGAATGGTAAAAAGCATGAAAGG
>JADBJO010001098.1:52500-57500 GCA_016801955.1 Conus betulinus
GACATTGACGTTTCAGTTGGTGGATTCATTTGAAGAGTGGGGTTTGAACTTGGCAAATTGTTTCCGTTATTCAGCTCATAGAAAAAGTGTCATTCTTGGTATATTCTGTCGACAAATACGTAGACCTTTTTGTGCACTCTGTGTGCGTACGTGCGTGCGCGCGCGCGTGTGTTTGTAAAAAGAGGTGATTGGGGAGGGGGGGGGGGGGGGGGGAGACAAATACTGAAAGTAAAAATTGCTGCGGTAAATTCCTCCGTCCTCCGTCATTATGGAAATGACTTCCCAAAACTCAGAGGGAGGAAAATGACGGGAAGGTGGCATGGGTGTGAGTGTGATGAAAAGCTGGGCGTTTGATTGCAAAAATGAAATACTTTCCTTACAACTTACGAGAGGCGTCACATTCCAGTTCCGTCTTGCAAACATAGCATAACGCTGTTGCTGACTTTTCTCTCCTTTTGGGGAGACTCTCCTCAACTGATCTCGGACTGGTGGAGTAAGACACGCACTAACACAGATTTTTTTTTTTATATTTTTTTTTTTTTTTTTAGGTCGCATCGACTTTTGTCATTCAAGTGACGTTATCCCCACGCCATTCTCATCACGGTCACCCATATATATGTAGTCACAGCCTGGTCTCTACCGTCGCAATCCTGCAACTGGTAACCCTCAGGGAGAGTCAGTGTCAAACCTGAGGCAACCCGCGCGTGAGGAGACACGGCACTGCTGCCGAATCACTTTGGTGGTGTTCAGTGGCGCCTGTACCGATCCAGCATTCGCAAGATACCAGCTTCTAAAGTCTTCTTCTGATGACAATAACTGCTTAGTCGCGGAACCAGCTTGAGTGAGCTTCCCCCACCAAGGATGACGCGGAGAGGAAATCGAATTCGAGGTCACCATAAGAGCAGGGCCACGGAATTGGATACTATTTCATGCTGACAAATGAGGATGAAAATAACGAAGATGATGTATGAAGCTCCTTTCTGTTGTCTGCGACTGTACGACAGAGCTGAACCCTACGCTTACTTTCATGACACATTCCAAACGTCCCACCACGCCCGAGAAATACAGACACCTGCGGTGCTGATCATGAAATTTGAGCACCACTCAGAGACGCGTCCATGAAGGGATGGAAGTTGGCTCTGTGATCCTGTGAGCCCATGGCAGAGTCTTAATTATCAGGGAAGGAGCCGGTCATGGTCTGCAAAATCCCTCAAACAGGAATGGTTGTGAGGGGAATTGAACCCACGACTTCCCGGCCGGGAATCGGCGACGCTAACGACAGCGCCACGGCGACTGGTGCACAGGAAGAGTTAGTGTACATGTATGCGCGCGCGCGCACTCACTCACTCCACACACACACACACACACACACACACACACACACACACACACACACACACACACACATATATATATATCAGTCCGATCCAGCGGACGAAAGGCCCAGGAGCAGGCAATACAAATAGATGTGCCTTCGAGAGGGATTGCGATGGTTCCCCCAGGCGGCCAGTGAAGGGTTTCTCATATTTAAAATACATTCCCCATTTTCTTCATGTTTAGGTGTGTGTGTGTGTGTGTGTGTGTGTGTGTGTGTGGTGTGTGTGTGTGTGTGTGTGTGTGTGTGTGTGTTTTTCCTCCTAAAAGTTTGTCTTCGCCATGTCATTACTATAACGACTGAAGAATTGTTGGCCTGCACTTGTTTTCCCCCACTACTTAATTGTTCACTATTATATATATATATATATATATATATATATATATATATATATATGTGTGTGTGTGTGTGTGTGTGTGTGTGTGTGTGTGTGTGTGGCGGGCTGGGAAGATCAGAGAGGAGAGGAGAGGTGGGGGCGGGCTACATAGGAAAATGTGAGTGAGTAAGTTTGTTGTGTGCGTGCGTTTGCAGAGCTGCATGCGCTGGCACGTGGTCATAAGTTATGCATCCTATGGCGAGCGTGTCTGTCTGTCTGTGGTTTTGAGTGTGTGCAGACCATACATGTATGCAATTGCTTCTGTGCAATCTGATGTGCGTTTGCCCGTATGTGCGAAGTGCATGTCCGCGCAGTCGTCTGTATGCTGTGCGGCTTCATTTTGTGTGTGCGGGCTAGACAACTGCCGTCTTCCCTGTGTGCTGTTTGGCATGCTTCTGTGGGTGGGTGCAAACTGTGTGTCTGCTCACAGCGTCTGTCATCTAGCATGTTTTTGTTAGTGCGTGCGTTCTGTATGTCTCATTCAATGTTTGTTGTCAGGCGTGCTTTCGTTAGTGTTTGTGTCCGTGCTGTATATGTGCCCATCGTTTACGCTATCTGGCGGTTTTCTTTGGGGTTTTTTTTTTTTTTTTTTTTTTTTTTTTTTTTTTTTTGTTTTTGTTTTGTTTTACCGTGCGTGCTCTATGTCTGTACGAGGCGTATGCTTTCTGGCGTGCTTTTGTGTGCGTTTTGTGTGTGTACTGTATGTCTGCATATAGTGAATGTTGTGTCAGCGTTTAGGGGAATCTGTGTGTACTGTATGTCTGCATATAGTGAATGTTATGTCAGCGTTTAGGGGAATCTGTGTGTACTGTATGTCTGCATATAGTGAATGTTGTGTCGGCGTTTAGGGGAATCTGTGTGTACTGTATGTCTGCATATAGTGAATGTTGTGTCAGCGCTTAGGGGAATCTGAGTGTACTGTATGTCTGCATATAGTGAATGTTATGTCAGCGCTTGGGGAATCTGTGTATTGTATGTCTGTCTGCACGTTCTGTGTATTGTCAGCCTTGCTTTTGTGAGTGTTGTATATTGAATGCCTATATATCCTGTATATTTTTGGAGCATGTGTGTGACCTTTCGTGAGTGGATGCGAACTGTCTGTACGCAAGACTGTATATTGTCTGGCGTGCCGCTGTGCGTGTGTATGAACAGTTTGTCTGCCCGCTTGTCTCAATTCTGCCTTGCTTACGTTTGTGAGTGTGACCAGGCTATTGTCAGCGCTTTTGTATGGATGCTTCCTGATGTTGGAGTGCGAGGTCATGAAAACTGCGCACTCGCCGTGAATGCCATCTGACGTACGAGTGAGGGATGTGTCTCTCTCTCTCTCTCTCTCTCTCTCTCGCCTGAATGATATTAGCGACCGTTTCTGAGTAGGTGTGCAAACTACACACATCTGCACAATCACCTGTCTGCCACCTACTGTGCATTTGTATGTGCGCGCTCGAGCTACGCCAAAGGGACGAAGAACTCGAGTTGTGCGACGAGTCGCTCACCAACCCACCCATTCATCTTCATCTTCCCTAAAATCACTCCCCTCCATCCGTATCCGTGGGCAGATTGACCCTGCAAATCAACTGAACGATGTTTGTTGACTTGGATGAGGGACTGAACGAAGTCATGTCACGACCACATGGAATCACGAATGAAGATGATATCAGCACTGTACAGTGACGGAGAGGATCATTAGGTTGTGTTTTTTGAAAGCTAAGCATCAGGAAAGCATCGAGTCGAGACTGTGCAGGCGGGAGACTGCTGAGGACGTGTGCCTCTGAACTCTGTGATGTGGTTTGTCAGGTCTTCCACTAGTCTTTCGACATACTCAGTTTCCAGCGTCAGAGAAAACTCCACTGCACCATAACTTTGACTTCAGTTTTGCCATGAAGTACTGTGGAAAACAAACAAAAACTTGTTTTCTCGTTGCCGCTTAACTCTTATGAATCAGAGCTCCGACTGTCTTCTGTGTGTTTACTAACCCACCGGGGCATTGATGGTGCTGCTGTATTCTTGTTTCGTTGATTTCTCTTCTGCTTTCAACCCAACACATTCCAGCTAAAAAAAAAAAATGGCTTGATTTAGATGTTGATCCGAAGTTTGCTCTGTTGATTGTCAATTTTCCTCTTAAACAGGACACAGTGTGTCCATTTCCAATCTGCAGTCTCCTCTCAACGTTCTGCTTCCACTGGTGCACCTCAGGGTACACTGCTGTCTCCTGTTCTAGCTGTCTTTGTATGTAAATGACGGTGAGACACGGACAAACCTCCATGACCAAATGACCAGATGATTCTGCCATTGAGGATTGTGTGCATGCGTTTTGTGTGTATGTAAGGGGATGTGTACCTAAAATGTTAAGTCTTTTGCGGTGATCTAATTTGTTGTATCTTACAGATATATTCATTACCGGTTTTATAACACGTATGATGTTCTTCAATTCGTGTTTGCGGAGCAGTTACTGCACCCAGCGTAATTTCTCATTCGGAGGTAATAACGGTTTTTTTTTCTTCTCATTTCATCTTATTCACTCCCACCCACGCACCCCCCCCCCCCCCCCCCCCCCCCCACCACCACCACCACCCCATCCCTACCCCCACGTGACCTCTATTCCCTCGATTCAGACCGCGTCTATCAGCCATGACAATGACGAGACGGACCAAGCGGCGAGACAGGTCCCTGTGTCACAGAGGGGGGCGGCCAGATCTTCATGGCGGGGAAAAACCAGTGGTACCTACTACATAAGCACGCGTTCTTCTTCCTGGTGACAGACAGCCCCGGCCAGCAGAGGGGGAAAAACCCGCTCGCCTTGACACAGTCATCGGTTTACTTCGCCATTGTCGTCGGGTTGGTGTGTGTTTGTTGTGAGGAGGAAGCCACAGCTGTTCGCACGCACTACATACGCTGGCGTACGGGGTTTTATACAACACACACACACACACACACACACACACACACACACACACACACACACTGGCGTGAACGTGTGCATAGTCATGCATACGCGTGCACACACACCATGCACACGAGGGTGGCCGCCACGCGTACGCAAGCATGCATGCACGCATGCGCGTGGACCCATATACAGAGAGAGAGAGAGAGAGAGAGAGAGACGTGCGCGCGCGCTTTTTTTTTCTCTTATCCTCGCCCTCCGTTCTCTGTCTCTGTCTCTCTTTCTCTCCCCCCCCTCCTCTCTCTCTCTCTCTCTCTCTCTCTCTCTCTCTCACACACACTCACACTCACACACACACGCAGACGCAG
>JADBJO010001098.1:62500-90000 GCA_016801955.1 Conus betulinus
TCACCATTTTGCCCCGTCTCTCCTCTTGATTGGCCGCGTCGGTCGATCTGCTTGGGGAGGGGAAACCATTTGAAGTGCACCCCCAGTGTGTGTGTGTGTGTGTGTGTGTGTGTGTGCGATTCAAGATTCAATAGTTTAATGCCTTTGAAAATCATAACAGGTGTTATATGACACAAATAAATAAATAGAGGAAAGATAAACGAAACCAATTAACGAAACACAAATATTCATGCTTGTTGCTGTATCCAACTATCATTATGTTATATCAGGTTGTCCTTGTCATACATTCTACCTTATCGACACTTTGAAATAGCATACACATATTTTGAGATCTCGTTGATAGGTACGTCATTTGATATTAAGATAGATGGCAGCGCGTTTTGTGTATTATATTTGTCTTTGATGTGTTCTAAAAAACCGCCTCCTTATATCGTTATATGTAGTACATTTATCTAAGAGGTGAATTTCATCTTCTTCTTCATTACATTCCAAACACCGTCTTCTTTCTCTTGGTGTCTTAGTATATCTACCTTTTTCTATTTTAAGATCGTGACAAGAATCCTTAATTTACATATGTGTGTGTGTGTGTGTGTGTGTGTGTGTGTGTGAGTGAGCGTGCGTGCGCACGCGCGCGCGCGCGCGCGCGCGTGTGTGTGTGTGTGTGTGTGTGTGTGTGTGTGTGTGTGTGTGTGTGTGTGAAGAGCGCTGCTTGTGTGTGTGTGTGTGTGTGTGTGTGTGTGTGTGTGTGTGTGTGTGTGTGTTTTCGTATTGCTGTTTTGGTCAGCTCTGCCCATTTTGGTTTCAAGCGTTCGTTTAGCACCGCCAACCACCAAGGTCCCTTTCGTAACTGTCATCGCACAGATAAAACAAAGTCGTGGCTTAAAACTTAAGAAATAAACAAACCAAACTATGTGCAGAATAGATACAGTGGTTTATAATTTGATAACTAAACTGTTGGTATCTTTAAAGCGCCGGGTCTGTTGATATCCTTCAAGAACGCAGATCATTGACAGTCTTTACAGCACGTAAACTGTTGATATCCTTTCAGCACGTAAACTTTTGATATCCTTAAAGCATGTTGACTTTTGATATTCTCAGAGCATGTATACTGTTTGATATCCTTAAAGCATGAATAACTGTGAACATCCTAGAACAGAACTAATTTAACTAGTTAGAACATGTTCAGAACAGAATGTAAACTAATTACATCCTCAGAACATGTAAACTAATTACATCCTCAGAACATGTAAACTAACTAATTACATCCTCCAGAACATGTAAACTAATTACATCAGACCTTAGAATCCTGAACATGTAAACTGCTGGCCTCCGTGAAGCACGTCAGACGTCGACATCTTTAAAGTATGTCAACTGTTAACGTCCTTAAAGCACAGGAACAGTTGGCATCCTTGAACAGCATCCTTGTGCAACATTCCTGAAGCACCGTCAACTGTTGACATTCTGCAAGCAAATGAACTGTTCACATCCGTGAGGTACGTCGATTATTGACATCCTTAAAGCACGTGAACTGTTGACATCCTTAAACAACGTCGATTGTTGACATCCTTAAAGCACATCAACTGTTGACATCCTTAAAGCACGTCGATTGTTGACATCCTTAAAGCACGTTCAACTTTTCATCCTTAAACAACGTCGATTGTTGACATCCTTAAAGCACATCAACTGTTGGTTGACATCTTTAAAGCACGTCGATTGTTGACATCCTTAAAGCACGTCAGCTGTTGACATCCATAAAGCACGTCGATTGTTGACATCCTTAAAGCACGTCGTTTGTTGACATCCGAAAAACACGTATGATGACGTCACCCTTAAAGCAGATAAAAGCTAGGCCGTGCTGACGGCACCAGCTATTCTGCTGGATTTTCACCCCTAAGTCCCCCCCCCCCCCCCCCTCCTCCCCCCACACACACACACACACACACACACACACACAGCAGCATTTCTTCGTTCCCATTCTAAAGTACTCCCTGTTCTATAAGAACTGGGAGTACCAAAAAAAAAAAAAAAAGAGAGAAAGACTGGTTAAACGGAAACCACCCCACCCCAACCCCAACCCTATCCTCCACCTCCACCTTCAAGGAAAAAAGTACACGACGAAGCTGTATGCTGAAAAAGATTCGCAGAATGGGCAGCCGATATCCTCTCATGACTGCGTGTACAGATTCACTTACATAGTCCCGAGATGACACCACACAAGCTGGCGTGTTGTGCATTGTTCCGGAAGGGAGCGCAAAGACACGACTTTCCAGAACAACGACAGGTGAACGGCCACAAATGAAGAGAGAGAAAAAAAAAACAGTTGATGGCCGAAAGAAAGCAGAAAAAAAAAGAAAAATAAAAAAAAAAAAAAAAAAAAAAAAAAAAGACAAAAAAACCGAAGTGCAAGTGAGTGACAGAAGAAAGAAAATCAAGTGAGTGACAGAAGAAAGAAAATCCAATCTGC
Organism: Conus betulinus; assembly: GCA_016801955.1. Classification (NCBI taxonomy): domain Eukaryota; kingdom Metazoa; phylum Mollusca; class Gastropoda; order Neogastropoda; family Conidae; genus Conus; species Conus betulinus. The sequence continues at coordinate 64,965 of JADBJO010001098.1, forward strand.
AGAAAATGAGCAAAGGCGGGGGGTAAAATTGAAACTGAAAGGACCCCGGCATTCCGACATGAGCAGTTAGCTAGGGCAACTACCGGTCAAATACCATGGAGGTTATTATCATCGTTAATCTTCCCGACGTCAACAGGTCCGTCGGGTAGTTGTCACCCCCTGACACACGTCCACAGAATGTTTATACAGTGCTAGTCGGTGTCGAGTAGGCTGCCAGTGCGATCCCCACTGATGTCTGAACTAGTGTGGAGGTCATATAGCTCCTAGAGATCATTGGAGTAACAAAAGGAGAGCCGGTGCTATCAAAGAATGAATCAAATATATGAGAGAGAGAGAGAGAGAGAGAGAGAGAGAGAGAGAGAGAGAGAGAGAGAATCCACAGACAGATTCGTACAGAAATTCTCTCTCTCTCTCTCTCTCTCTCTCTCTCTCTCTCTCTCTCTCTCTCTCTCTCATATATATTTGATTCAGTAACAGAGAGAGACAGAGACAGAGTCCACAGATTCGTACGAAAATATTCTCTCTCTCTCTCTCTCTCTCTCTCTCTCTCTCTCTCTCTTACTCAGACTCTCTCTTACTCAGAGATAAGAGAAAGTGTGGAAAACACATTAACAAAGGCCTACTTCATTATTAAACTAACGCCTTTCATCCGGACCGCACGTGCGGCAGACCGACAACAGCTGTGCCGATCTCATGTTGTGTACAACGGACCTCCTCTTTCAAAGCATTGACAGGCAAATCATAGCAGCGCCCATGTATTCCCCTTGCGGCCCCCCCCCCCCCCCCCCCCCCCCCCCCCAGCTGTACTTTGTTGTTTATTTCTTTTTTCTTTTTTTTTTTTTCAGGACTGTCTTTTTTTTTTCAGGCCAGCGTGTAGTTTTTTTTTTTTTTTTTTTCTTCTTTCATTTCTACAGTTGCGAGAATTGATTTACCCATTTCGATAAACTGTATAGCCCGATACATGTGAATGCCAGTAAAAGAGATAGACGGGAAACAAAAGGTTTTAAAAACTCCGTCTCTCGTGCAAGGATCAAGGTTATTTATCAGCCAGTCATTCAACAAAGGAAAGTATTTTTTGGTCTGGCACTGTTCCAAAGCACAGGTAGCATGCACAATGCAAGCAATACCCTACATGACATGGGCTAAAAGAGGGTTTGATTTCTGTTTAAAATCCTCTGCAACTTCAGGATACACAAGATGGTATTATCCGTAAGGGTTAGAGGTCAGAAAGGATATCTTTTACAATAGCGTACCACCTTTTTGTTTGTTGTATGTGTGTTGTGGTTTTTTGTTCTTGTTGTTGTTGTTGTTGTTCGTTTTTTTTTTTTTTTTTTTTTTTTTTTTGGTTCGTACTCCATCTTAAGTAATGTAATGAAGGGGATAGTCGTATTTTCCTCGCTCGTTTGTGTGCGTGAGCTCATCGGTGGCGATGTGAACAGAAACCGTAGTGGAACAAACAGCACCGGCTTTAGATGGTGTAGATGGTGTACTGGCTCTGGTTACCTTCAGCACTATGTCTTGTACGTCCTGTCGTTGGAACTGGTCTCCCTGCGATCAGAGTTAGGCTGCTGCACTGGAGGAGAGGAGGGGGGGGGGGGGGGGGGGTATTCAGACGGTATTCCTGCCCCTGCCCACTTCCGCACCCCCCCCCCCCCCCTCTCCATTTCACCTCCACACTCCTTCCCCTCTGCCCCTTCCCTCATCTCCGTTTCCGAACCCTTTTTTTCCCCCCCATATCTGTTATTGAACAACGTTTCAAGGTTTACGTAGGGTAAACATTCCAACGGGTTTTTTACCAGTCTGAGGACTAATTATTGTTGTTGGCGCCAAGACAAGGAAGTAATTGCTAAAGATTATCAGGATTTCTTTTTAGTGCCTCTAGTCCTTGAGTGCAACAAGTATTATAAAATTTTCCTTTGAATCGACGATGGGTGGATTTTAAAAAAAAGAATGTGAGAAGAAGTTACGCCGTTTTAAACTTCGACAGATAACATGACTGGAGGAATATTCCAAACTTCCGAGCAGCTGATTGGTAGGAAGAGCCGTCGGTATTCACGTGTTAGTACTCGGGGGAGTGAGGGGGGGGGGGGGGGGGGGGATCTCCTCTGACACTCAGACCTAGCCACGTCATGTCTGAAAAACGGGGGGGAGGGGGAGGGGGGGGAGGGGAGGGAGGGGGAGGGGGTAGGGGAGGGGGAGGGGGGCGACTAAATTGTCTCGTGGGAGGTCGGAATCACGAGTCTGGCGTTTTCGCGCCTCCAAGGGGTGGGATTTCCCACGTGGCCCGTCGCTTCATCACGGGGAAGATGGGAACACGGTGGATATGTCACGCTGCTTTTGAATCGCCCAGCCGACCAAGCTGGCATGTTTAGGCTGCGTGTCCAATTAACAAGGGGGCAAAAAAAAAAAAAACGGGACTGTGTACAAGAGAACATGACAAGCCTGAAATACGAATGACGAATCCACTTTCAGCCGTCAGTGTTCCAACTACAGGAAAAGCTGAAAACAATCTTGATCGTTCTTGATACAAGTGTGACGCCATGGCGACATGCGCACAACGGAAATGTACGAGAACTTGTGTGTAGAGCCCATAAACACATCTAAGGTTATGTACAGTGAACGAGCTGTCTACCTCCGTCACACCCATAGCTCCATTGTAACCCCACCCCTACCCCCAACTCGCCATTTCCCCCCACCCCACCAGTGACAGGTAGTAGGAATTGTTTTCAGATTGGAACGGTTGGGGGGGAACGGATTTAAAAAAAAAAAAAAAAAAAAAAAAAAGTTCAGTGTGTTCCAGTCCGCATGCGAGAAGTCTTTGACGTCACTATGAACTGTCGGTTTCAGATCTGTGCAGGGGACAGACGATGTGGACAATTCTCTTTCTTTGTGGCATTCTTGGCGAGATGATCAAACCTCCTCACTGCTCCGAACGCCAGCATGACTTGAAACGCGTGCGCATTACAAGCATATGTCAGTGAAACAGACATACATGTAAATAATTAATTATGTCTTAATAAAACAAGAAGGTGGGAAACAAAGACGATGTTTCAAAAACCTGGTATCCTGCTCCGATTATTTCCTTTTCGTCTTTCAAGGACCCCTCTCTCATCGACGTTCAACGTTTTTCAAGTCCACATAATTGTTCGTAGACTGGAGATCAGAAAGGAAACTTAGTTTGTTAATGATGTGCCAATGCCCCCTCTCCTCCAACACCTCCTCTCTCTCTCCCCCCCCCCCCCCCCCCCCCCCCCCCCCCCTTCCCCCACCTTCTCGTCCCGCCCCATAAAAAGTCAGGTTCAGTAATCCGTCCTCGTGCTCCATTCATATTCTCTCAGCCCAGCCGTCCACGCCGCCAACTCCTGTGGCTGACACCTCCGCCCGTTGCCCGTGTTGTCGCCGCCAGTGTTTGTCATTGTGGCGGAGTTGACTTAAACTGAACGCAACACCTTTACCCCCTTCCCTTCGGCCCGTGTGTGTGTGTGTGTGATTTGTTCACTGTACCCGCCAAAAACTGGGCTGATGGATAGACAGACGTGCGGCTCTGGAGGGACTGAAGGCCTAGATGGGTGTGGGTGTGTGTGACTTGACCGTTCTGTGGACAGAGTCCAGCCGTGGAACCATGTATCGCTGGAAGAGAGTGAGGTGAGGTGGGGGAAGGATTATTATTATTATTTTTTTTTTTTTTTTTTTTTTTTAGCGAGAAGGGGGGAGGAGAGAGGAGAAACGGAGGGTCGTTCTTCACTGATGTTGTTTAAAGAAAGGGAGTGTGTGTGTGTGTGTGTGTGTGTGTGTGTGTGTGTGTGTGTGTGTGTGTGTGTGAGAGAGAGAGAGAGAGAGCTCAGCGTGTGTGTGTGTGTGTGTGTGTGTGTGTGTGTGACTCTACGTGTTGTTTTTTGTTGTATGCATGGGTTGTGTATGCATTTTTGTGTCGTGTGTATTGTGTGAAGTTCATCTACTCTCTCTCTCTCTCTCTCTCTCTCTCTCTGACATGAATTTGAATTAGAACTCAGTCTTGAACTTGTAAAGAGAAAGTGTGCGGTTTGCATTTTCTCTCTCTCTTCTCTCTCTCTCTCTCTCTCTCTCTCTCTCTCCTCTCTCTCTCTCTCTCTCTCGCCCTCTCATTTCCGTCTTGGCCTGTGTGTGTAAGATCGCGACAACGACGCTGTTAATCCAGAGCTCACATCCTGTATATATCACTTTTAAAGGAAGGCATGCTTGTGTGTGTGTTGTGTGTGTGTGAGAGAGAGAGAGAGAGAGAGAGAGAATCAAGTGTGGTGTGCGTCCAGAGTGCTCTCTCAGTCCTCTCTCTCTCTCTCTCTTCTCTCTCTCGCTCTCTCCCCCCTGCCCCGCCCAACCTTTCTCTATCTAGTGTATGTATTACACACACACTCTCTCTCATTCTCTCTCTGTCTCTGTACACACACACACACACACACACACTACACACACACACACACACCCACACCTCCTCTCTTTCTCCCTCTCCCTCTGTCTTCCTCTTTCCCTCACACCCCCCACCCCGGGCTATTTCCCTTTTACAGGACAGTGAGTGTGTTTTCGTGGGGGTGGGTTGGGGGGGGAGGGATAGAGGGTTTTATATAGGCAGCTGTGTGTTTGTGCATCCATATGTGCAGAGTGTTCAATAGCTCTCCCCCCCCTCCAACTCCCGTGTGTTTGTGCATCCAGTATCCCCGTGGCAAAGTGTTCAATCATCTCTCTCCCTCCTCCTCCTCACCCGTCTCTCTCCTCCCCTCTCATCTCTCTTCTATCCTCGTGCTCTCTTCCCCTACGCCTCTCTTCATCATCACTCTCTAGAGATAGAGAGAGAGAGGTCGGAGAGAAGAGAAGAGAGTCTGGGGATGAATGGCTCTGGTGGTCGGTCTCTCTCTCTGGGGCTCTCGTGGGGGGGGGGGGCGCGGTGTTGGTGGTGGCAATATCGGCTTACAGGTCTGTGTGTCCCTATCACATGCTGTGTATGTCTGTAATTAAGTCCTTGTCGGGGATGAGAGATAGAGAGAGAGAGAGAGAGAGAGAGAGAGAGAGAGAGAATGTGTGTGTGTGACTACGTGCCTGCGTGCGTGCGTGCATGCGTGCGTGCGCGGCGCGCGCGTGCGTGTGTGCATGTGTGTGTGTTGTGTGTGTGTGTGTGTGTGTGAAGTAGACTGTCAGGGTTCAGATTTGGTGTCATTTGTGTCTTTGCTCTGCATCGACTATGTGTCGCCAAGGGGTGTTTTTTGTTGTTGTTGTTGTTGTTGTTTTTTGTTTTGTTTTGTTTTGTGTTGTTGTTTATTGCGTTGTGATATCATCTCTCATGCTCCTCTGCCTGTTTGTCTGTTTCTTTTTCTCCTCTCGACTCTGTCTCTTTTGTCTGTCTTTCTAGTCTGTCTATCTCTCTCCTCTCTGTCCTCTGTCTGTCTGGTTTGTCTGTCTGTCTGTCTGTCTGTCTCTCTCTCTCTCTCTCTATCTTAACATGTCGTTTTGTGTCAATTAGGTCAACTACTAACTAGAAGTCGTCAGTACAAATGATGAGATAAACATCATTATCTTAATCAGCAGCAGCAGCAGCATTGCCGTTACGAAGGTGTCACTTCAGAAGCCAAGGGAGATCAGAAAATGCCTGTAGTCGTAAAGGACTTACTAGTAGAAGTGATAACTGCAACTGTTGATGAGATCATCAATGTTACCGTCCTCGTCGTCGTCGTCTTCATCATGATAAAATTTTCACAAACTTTGGTTTCAGAATAAGATCAGCCGCATGATATAGCAGTAATGTTGAACTGCTTGTTGGATTCATCACTGTTTTGGGTGATATCATGATCAGTATCATCATCATCATCATCATCATTAAAATCATCGCCACGATTATCATCATCGGTACCAATAAGACACAGAGATTTGTATTAGAACAGTAGTAAAGACCTAAAATAGCTATCATCACTACAACCGTTGATGAAAAACAGCAGCAGCTGCATCATCATCGTCATTATCATCATCATCTGTTTTTTCTTTTTTTTTTTTTTTTTTTTTTTTTTTTTTTTTTTTTTTTTTTTTTTTTTTTTTCAATTCTAAGTCCACTGTTACATGACTGTTCGTACCAAACCAGTGGTGTGATGTTGATCTCTTTTTATCATATGCCTCTACGACGCGTCACTTGTACAACAGTGACAATGCGCCTGCTACAGTTATCTGCCATACCATTTTTCGCCCTGGGGGGAGGGGGGGGGTTGCGCTGTCTTACTGGGGTCTACAAGTCAATCCGACTGACAACGCTATGGTCTGATCACGTCCCAGATCTCCACATAATGTTTCGTTTTTCCCTCTCCTTCCCCCCCCCCCCCCCCCCCCCACCACCCACCATACCTCCCCCCCCCCCCCCTCCACCCCCCCCCATCCAACCGCTCCGCCCTCTTCCTCTCTCCTCTCTCTCTCTCTCTATCATCTCATCCTCTCTCTCTCTATCTCTCTCTATCCTCTTCTCTCTCTCGGTCTGTTTTTGTCTGTCTTCATTTATGCCTGTGTGTCTGTCCCCCACTGCATGCCCCCTCCCTTCCTTGCTTTTCTTCAATACCCCCCAGCCTCTCTCCCCCTCCCTCCCCCCTCTCTGTCTCTGTCTGTCTGTCTCTGTCTGTCTGTCTGTCTCTCTCTCTCTCTCTCTCTCTCTCTCTCTCTGTGTGTGTGTGGGTGTGTGTGTGTGTGTGTGTGTGGTGTGTGTGTGTGTGTGTTTCTGTCCTCTCTGTCTCTATCTCTCTCTGTGACTCCCTCTGTCTCTCTCTCTGTCTCTGTCTTCTCTCTCTCTGCTCTCTCTCTGTGCGTGTGTGTGTGTGTTTGTGTGTGTGTGTGTATGTGTGTGTGTGTGTGTGGTGTCTCCCCCCCCATACCCCTCTCACTCCTTCTCCCTCCCTTCTTCTCTTACTGTCTCTTTTTTCTTTTCTCCTCCAAATTTGTGTCGTATGCATGTTGATGTCTGCTGTTCCCCTCAAGTGTCCTTTCAGCAGTGTGCCACGCCCCACTCCTTTCTTGTCCTCTTGTCTCTTCTTCAGCGCCTTTGCATCATCGTGCATAAACCCGCGCTGTTTTCGGATTTGTATTCATATTCTCATTTCTGCGGTGTAATTCCCACTCACGGCGAGGGCTGGATCTTAGAAAAGCACTTCTGTTTTATCCTTGTAGATATGACCAATTTTTGTCCTTCTCCTCTCTTCTCTTCTCTTCTCTTCTCTTCTCTTCTCTCTCTCTTCTACTCAATCTCTCTCTCTCTCTCTCCTCCTCTCTCTCTCTCTCTGTTCTCTCTCTCTCTCTCTCTCTCCTCTCTCTCTCTCTCTCTCTCTCTCTCTCTCCTCTCTCTCCTCTCTCTCTCTCTCGCCTGTCCCCTGTGTCTCCGTCATAACATCCAGAACTGCGATGAAGTGGTTACTGTAAGCAGCAAAAAAAAAAAAAAGAGAGAGAACCGAGAGAGAGGAGAGAGAGAGAGATAATAATGATAATAAATAAATGAAAAAGACTTGGTTTATAGGCAAGATACTCAAGATATTGAGAGAGAGAGAGAGGGGGGGGGGGGGGCGGGCGACGGAACGAGTGGGAGGAGTGATAGAGAAAGAGATGTGGAGGGGGAGGGGTGGGGGGAGGGGGGAGAGAGAGAGAGAGAGAGAGAGAGAGAGAGAGAATGTCACTTGTGCATGCACGTGACGAAGTCTTTTCTTTGTTTCAAAACATACGTTTGTGTTGAGCATGTGATAAACGAAAACATTGTTTTTACAGTTCCGTTTTGTTTGTTTGTTTTTTTTTGTGTTTGTTTTTTGTGTTGTGTTTTTGTTTAATTTTGCGTCCAATTCTACAGTTGGAACTCGACCAGAGAGGGGGTTGTGGCGCTGTCCTATTCACATGCCATGAGGAGTGACTTGTTCTCCAGTGATGATGGTAGTCGCCCCAGTTTACTGCCGTGCCTTTTTGCCTTTTGGGGGTTTGCACTTCCCTACAAGGGTCTATAAACCACCTGGGTTACAACGCGCTAGTCTGATCACTTCCCACACCTCTGTCTATGCTTGATTTCTTCTCCCTGACCCTGAAGCTCTCTGTCTGTCTGTCTGTCTGTCTGTCTGTCTCCTCTCTCTCTCTCTCTCTCTCTCTCCTCTCTCGCATTCGCATCTCTCCCCCTCTCTCTCGCTCTCTCTCTCTCTCTCTCTCTCTTCTAGCTCTCTCGCTCTCTCTCTCTCCTCTCTCCCTCTCTCTCTCTGCTCTCTCTCTCTCTCTCTCGTATGTGTGCGTACATGTGTGCTTATACGCGATAGTAAGCACACTGAGTACATGTGTCACTCTGATGTCAGTGGCAAGTATGCCAGCCTTCATAATGTTGTTTACACACAAGGTTTTTGCAAGAATTTGGCGTCACCGCGTCCCAGCGCATCCGCATGCAAGTAAGTGTATTTAGGGATTCAGTGTTTGTTTTAAAGGTCAGATACGAGCTTTTTTTTTTTTTGTAGTGGAAAAATTTTTTCAAATGAGATTAATCAGACTTGTTCTGAGATCAGGTAGACAGACGCACAACAGACCATGACCTAAATCGCGCATTTCTGCGAGACTAGCCATTTGGCTGACTAGTCTCGCGCGCAGAATCGCATGCTGTCGTGTGCTGTTACATTCTCTCGTCCCCCCCCCCATCAAACACACACACACACACACACACACACACACCCACACACACACACACATACATACATCCATACACATATACATACACACACAACACACCACACACACACACCACAACACGTCTCCCCTTAACCACCTCACTCCCTCCTTCTCCCTCTCTGTCGCTGTATATTCGATATATCTGACTTGGGGATTGGTCTCCAATGTTTCATCACGACAGCCAAACACAATTCCCTTCTCTCTGTCTGTCTCTGTCTCCCCCCTCTCTCTCTCCTCTCTCTCTCTATCTCTCTCTCTCTCTCTCTCTCTCTCTCTCATTCTCTCTCCAACGAGTCATGGGCCAACCACACCTCTTTAGTTCCATCCCTTGACCTTCCTGATCATCGGTGTAGTCTTTGGTAGAGTGTTGTGGAGAGTTGAGGATAGAAGGTGGGGATGAGGTGGATGCCAATGAGTTGCCCATGGGTTGGTGAAGCCGCCGTGTGTGTGTGTGTGTGTGTTGTGTGCGTGCGCGCGCGCGCGCGCGCGTGCGTGCGTATTTGTGTGTGTGTGTGTGTGGTGTGTGTGTGTGTGTGTGTAAAGAAGTGGGGGGGGGGGGGGGGGGGGGAACAAGTGAAGTCTTAACTATTCCTCTATCATCAAAGCAATGACTTTGCAAAGATTATCTAAAAGAAAAAAAAAAAGGAGGGGGGGGGGGGGGGAGGATGAATGGGAATGGACAGAGGGCGTGTTTGAAAAGAGATACAGAATGCTGAACTAACAGTACATGGGAACCATCGTAGCCCTTTTAAAAACAGAACGGTTTTAACGCGTGGCCAGAGGACCCGTCCGTCCGCGAGACGATTCGTCAGTGGGACCCAGCTCTCTCTCTCTCTCTCTCTCTCCTCTCTCCTCTCTCTCTCTCTCTCTCTGTGTGTGTGTGTGGTGTTGTGGTGTGTTTGTGTGTGTATATATATATATATAGAGTAGAGAGAGTGAGAGAGAGAGATATATACATATATATATAGTATATATAATATATATATATAGAGAGGAGAAGACATACATACATACACACATAGGTATGTGTGTGTGTGTGTGTGTGTGTGTGTGTGTGTTGTGTTGTGTGTGTGTGTGAAAAAAGAAACACCCAAAGGTGCTGGGGAGGACCCAGAGAAGCACTGTCTTCACCTGCCTTTAGAGCAGTCCCTGTACCACCCTTGGAGGCCCTGCGCTGTGTTGACGATGGGTACAGGCACGCGAGGCATCAATGGACACTGCTTCTCTTCAGAGCTATCGGAAGATGCAACTCATACAGCCTTTTGTTGGTGTGTGGTGATGCTGTGCTGTCGCAGCGCCCACGCAGATGCGACGCGTGCACTCCAGACACAGCCAGTTTTCGCCATACGGTCTTATTGTGAAGGCGAATCATCCGCAGTTGTGTTTTCCCATCTTAGTGTCAGTGGTCACCGCACTATTTACACCAGTGGATTTTTCAGCCAGAGAACATCACGTCGAACCCTGGAGCCTGCTGTTTGTGCAGATCGGACCCTGGTAATATATCGACATGTGATGTTTCCTTTGCGACCATGGGCAGCTTACGTTGTTCACGAACTTTCCGAGCGCCCATGTAAAATCACCCCGACTTGGCGACTAATACTAATATCCCCTAATTGATCAGTGGAAATATGGCGCCCCTACGTCACACGATACAATTACCAAACCTATGCCGAACAGTTCCACTGGCCGTTAGGTCTACATGCTTTAATTCATCGGTAACAGAGGCGAAGATGAAGACTTGCCAGTTTAGGGGACACTGAACAGCTCAAGTCTGTAACCGTTTCAAACCGCTTCCTTCATGGTCATCCTTTCTGCACCAGATTCACCGAGAGCTGTTTGGAGAGCGTGGGGTCTCTGTGGAACATGTTCCAGTCACTTGAAACTTTGTGTAGAGAGAGAGCGTCCGACACTGGCGTCTGGCAAATGACACAGATTCCTAGGATTTCATTGTGGGACGCCTATGAGTGAACGATAGATTGCCTGGCCTGAGTCCGAAAGGACGTCCTAAAAAGATGGCATCTTTTTCCGTGAATAAGTGCTTGGTTTGACGTGTGGGACGATCCTTGTCCTGCGTTTCCACGTGAAGGTTTTTTTTCACCACTAACTAGCGCGGGTTCTACGACAAGCTTGCTCCGGGAGTTCCTAGCTTTCTAATGGGCTTAATCGTCTGCGAGGCTGCGCCAAGCACCGCGTCACGAGACGAAGAATGATTCCTATGAGTGGGGGGGGGGAGGTGTGGTGGAGAGGTTGGGTGGGGGGAGTGCTGAAGGATGGGATTAAAATATGATTGGGGGGGGGGTGGGGGGGGGGGGGGGTTTATTTAATGCCAGAGTTCTGACGTGGGAACTGTAATTTAATCAAAAAGGAACACGGACCCCAAGCATGGGAGTCTGCTATCGTCGGTTTTTTGTGATTGACAACCACAGCGAGAAGGAGAAAGGAGGGGAAGGGAGGGGGGTGGGGGGGGTGGTATGAGGGGGGTGGGGGGAGAGGGTGGAGGGAGGCAACCGATGGGGGGGGGGGGGGGGGGGGGGGGTAGGGGGGGAGGTGGGGGGGGAACTGATACTAATAACATACGCCGCCACAGTCCCTTTCTCTCACGCCTCTACGCATACACGCACCTACACCACCACACACAACACACACACACACACACCACACACACACACACACGCACGCCACGCAATAACGCACGACACAGCCGCCGAGGCACGCACACGCACACACACCCACACACCCTGGCGCACATCCAACGCACACACACCACACACCACACACTCCACACACATGCACACAAATAAACTGCGTGGCTTCTCGCGCTGTTCGTCTCTCTCACATCTCTCTTCCCTCTCTCCTCATGCTATCTCTCTCCCCCCTCATCTCCTCCCCCTCCCTCTCCCTCATCCCTCTCTCTCACTCTCTCTCTCTCCCCCCTCTCCCCCTCCCCTCTCCCTCTCTCCCCCCCCCCTACCCCCGCCTCCTTCTTTCGGTCTCTCTCTCGCTCTCGCTCTGATGGACCGCCGCGCGCGTGCGGGTCAATGGGAAATAATCTGCGCCAGTCTGTCTTCTTCAGCAGACGATCAATGTGGTGGCTGTCTGACTGTGAAAAATGGAAGCTGCGTGGTTCCTCCTCCCGGTGGTCATGCAACGGAAAGGTTGGGACTGTCATTTATTGTGCCAACTTGGCTTTTTTTTTTTTCTCTTATTTTTTTTTTAAAGGGGGCAGAGGGTGCGAGTCTGTAAAATGGAACGTGGGGAAGGAAAGAATGCTAGAGGTGAGTAAGGATGAAGAATGTTTAATGACCACCATCCTCCGTCCTCCTGCTTTTGGAGACCAGCCTGAGATCAGGCAGATGTCCTCCCCCAGGCCTCAGATGGCGGAGTTAGTGCTGAATATGACGGTGATGGACAGAATAGGGAACTGTGAGGGGGTTGAAATAGTCTCTCAGACTGTCAACAGCGGTGGGGTGTGTTGTCTGGTATGGCTTCTGACGGCGCTCATCACGGTCACTGTGGAAGTCTGTGTGGCTGACGATCGGAGACACGAGGACCTGTAATTACTGTCGAGATGGACGAGGATTCAAGCGAAAAAGAGTCTACAGGTATATATAGCTGGGAGACGTTTTGTTAGCTCACTCTTCTGTTTTCAATATGTATACTGTAACCTACTATTTTTTTTTACAGTCATTATACGCTAATCATATTAATTACTTGTTTTTTGTTTACACACATAGTGACCTTAGTCACTCAACTGTGATGCGTTTTTAAAGTAACCAATCAAAATCAAATTGTTTGTGTTTTTTGTTTTTTAAAGAAAATATTTGGAAAGTAATAAACTAGTTTTTGTTCAGATGTTGAATATTATCGCTGAGTAGTTTGATCCAGATTTGTTCCGATTTCGTATATGTTTATCACATATATGATTATGCCCGCCAATGCGTTTGCATGTGCTTTTGCGTGTAAGTGTGTTGGGGGAGGTTGTGTTTCTCTGTATTTGACCTCAGTTGGTTTTCAGTAACGCGTAATTATGCTCAGAGTCTTGGGAAAACGGAGATCGAAGCGGAAATGTGCGGAAAAATGTGCGTGTTTTGTGTTGGGAAGGTTGTGTGGGTGTGTGGGGTGGGGGGGGGGGGTAATTCTGGGGGGGGGGGGGGGTGGGGGGAAGAAAGGGGGAGGGGAGACTTATTCAGGAGGGACATTATTTTGTTTTCAGTTTGTTTTTTTAAATTCCACGTTATCATGCAATTTTTTTGCTTTTAAATTCCTCTTGTGGGTTTTTTGTGTTTCATTTCTCCCTTCTCTAGTCGTGTCCATCTGTCTCTCTGGGTTGGAATAGCTTGGTTGGCTACAGTGAATGTGACTGTTCCAACTACGTTTGCCCTCCACTTTCTTTGATTTGAAACTCATCCTCCATAAAGCAACTCTAACTTTTCTAATCCCTTCAGTATTGTGGTCTGGGTTGGAATAGCTTGGTTGGCTACAGTGAATGAGGGCTCGTGCTCTCCACTTTCTTTGATTTGAAACTCATCCTCCATAAAGCAAACTCTAACTTTTCTAATCCCTTCAGTATTGTGTGTGTTTGATGTTCCTTAGTTTATAGGACTGTTGTGTCATCCAAGAAGCTATCTATTTATTCATATTAATATCCATATGCGATTCAAAGAATCTTGTAAACGTCTCCCCCACTGGCTTTAACTCAGGTGCTCCATTTTCCTGATGAGGGCTCGTGTCAAGTTTTGTGGTCAGCAAACGTCCCGCAGGCGAACAATTCCTCCACGCTTATGACAGTGACGTATGTATAAATCTGTACATACGTCCGATGGAGACGCAGTTTATGTCTTGAACGCCAAACATCACAGGCAAGTCCTGCGTAGAGTAAACTAGAATAAACTCTGAAACACCCACAGCAGTGAAGGATATTCTCTTGTGGAGGGCTACCCAGCAACTCAACAATAATGACTCCCCGTGAAAGAAGACCGAGCGTGGTTTCGACTGTAGTCGAGCGTTATTGTGTGAGAAACGTTGAGCGGCATAGAACTGTTAAATCCCACAAAGCATGGAAGATGACAGCGTCAAACGAGGAAGAAAAAAAACGTATCCACCCCAGAACAATAATGACAGCATTAACACAGCTAGCTGACACAACCTCCCGCAATACGTCCCCAGCGCCGTAACAGAATCCATACGACGTCTCGCTCGATGGTTTTCAGCTTCCAATTAGAAACCTTATCTTGGTGCCATCTGAGAAAAAAAAAATCTTTCAGCTCCTACGTGTAAGACAGAAAAGATGAATATACTGCACAAATACAATAAACACATTTTTGGACAAGTGCGTGCCAAAAAAAAAAAAAAAAAAAAAAAAAGGATTAGAGTGCTAAACAGGAGAAGGGGAAGTGGGCGGATGGGATGATGTAGATGAGCTGGGATGATGATGATGATGATGATGATGATGATGATGATGATATAAAAACAAAGTATTAATGTGAATAGAAATCTTTGAGCGTATGCTTAGGATCCCGAAAAGGACGCAAGGGAGATCAAAATTGTGCCAAAACTCAGAGCAGTCAGCCTGGCTATGTGATAATACACGCATGGTGAGTGGCATCAAAGCTCACGGCGAGTAAGAAGCGTGCACGATAGACGCGGATCTCCTAAGAGACGTCACCCCCCACTTATTAATGGCCAATATGGAACCTCATCCGACGAACCGAAGTCACACAGAAATGAATCGTTTGTCAGAAGTGCATCGTCTTGTTCTGTACGAGGACATGAACACCGACAGAAGAGCATGTCACAGAAGGGCAGGGCGTTGACGTTTCCCGACATGAACCACCTGGCTTGCAATGGTCGTGGCTTTTAGTGCCGACTGTATCTGTCAGCTCCAAGCTGTCACTACTACCCATGCTCTCTTTATCTGCTTAATCCTTTAATCTTCCCACAAGCACTGAGGTTACCTGGCTGTATGCAACATATATCTCTCGTATGGATTACCAGGAACGGAGACACAGTGTCTGCACACTGAGTGACGTTAGACTGAGTACGGAGTAAGGTGGGGAGGGGAGAGAGGAGGACTGGGGGCTGGGGGTGGAAGGAGCTGAGAGGAGGGGGGGGGGGGGCTGACTCTACCACGGCTGGTGGACCGTGCTGTTTGTTGTGAAAAAGTATTAGCGGGACCTGGGGTCGTCAGTACGTAATCCCCACAGTTGACTCTACCCCCCACTCCAGCTCCACTGACGTGTGCTGCAAAGACCTCGCTAAACTCTCCACAACTGGCGACTTCTCTCTGATGTTGGCTTTTTCTGTTCGCTGTGGGCTTTCAAGTGCCTGACTAAAACTCCCCACAGTGGTGACTTTTCTCGACTGTCTGCATTCCATTAGGCCTCTGTACTGTTTGGTGTGATGGTCAAGTCCCAGACTATACTCTTCATGGTTGCTTTCATCTCCAGTCTGCCTTCCATGAGACCTCTTCCTGTTTGACTGCCTGCCTTCCTCCATCAGACGTCTTTCCTGTTTGACTGCCTGCCTTCCTCCATCAGACCTCTTCCTGTTTGACTGCCTGCCTTCCTCCATCAGACCTCTTACTGTTTGACTGCCTGCCTTCCTCCATCAGACCTCTTCCAGTTTGACTGCCTGCCTTCCTCCATCAGACCTCTTACTGTTTGACTGCCTGCCTTCCTCCATCAGACCTCTTACTGTTTGACTGCCTGCCTTCCTCCATCAGACGTCTTACTGTTTGACTGCCTGCCTTCCTCCATCAGACGTCTTACTGTTTGACTGCCTGCCTTCCTCCATCAGACGTCTTACTGTTTGACTGCCTGCCTTCCTCCATCAGACGTCTTTCCTGTTTACTGTTTGACCGTCTTCCCTCCATGTCTTACTGTTGACCGTCTTCCTCCATCAGACCTCTTCCTATTTGACTGCCTGCCTTCCTCCATCAGACGTCTTACTGTTTGACTGTCTTCCTCCATCAGACCTCTTCCTGTTTGACTGCCTGCCTTCTCCATCAGACGTCTTACTGTTTGACTGCCTGCCTTCCTCCATCAGACCTCTTCCTGTTTGACTGTCTGTCTTCCTCCATCGGACGTCTTACTGTTGGGACATGAAGTTCAAGTCCCTGATTAAACTCTTCATGCAAGGTTTTGACTTTTCTCTGATGTCGGTATTCCATGAGGTTTCGTACTGTTTGGTGTGGGCTTTAGTATCAGACTGAGCTCTTCCCTGATTAAACTCTCCTAGTTTTTTACTTTTTTTTTTGTATGTCGGTATTCCATGAGGTTTCGTACTGTTTGGTGTGGGCTTTAGTATCCGATGAAACATGTCCCTGATTAAACTCTCTTAGTTTTTTTTTTACTTTTCTTGGATGTCGGTATTCCATGAGGTTTCGTACTGTTTGGTTTAGGCTTTAGTACCAGACTAAGCTCTTCCCTGATTAAACTCTCCTAGTTTTTACTTTTCTCGGATGTCGGTATTCCATGAGGTTTGGTACAGTTTGGTTTAGGCTTTAGTACAGACGAAGCTCTTCCCTGATTAAACTTTCCTAGTTTTTTACTTTTCTTGGATGTCGGTATTCCGTGAGGTTTCGTACTGTTTGGTTTAGGCTTTAGTACCAGACTAAGCTCTTCCCTGATTAAACTCTCCTATTTTTTGATGGATGTCGGTATTCCGTGAGGGTTTCGTACTGTTTGGTGTGGACTTTAGTACCAGAGACTAAGCTCTTCACAGCTTGGCTTGTCCTTCATGTCTAGCATTCCCAGAGGGCCTCTTCAGTTTATTGTATGCTTCAAATACATGGCAAAATGTTTTTTTTTTTCTGTTGCACAAAACGATAAACGCAGAGAGATCAAAGTTACAGGGATTTGTTGTTGTTGTTTTTAGTTAAATTGTTGAGTCCATTGCGCAGGGCTTTCTTGAACAAGAAAGTGCCTTTAACGTGCAACTCAGAACGAACCGAAAAACCAAAAGCACATTTGGAAGAAAAACTATGTTTTTCAGCGTGAAGTCACTACAACAAAGATACGTTACTGCAAAGAAAATATTTTTTGTGGACTTCTATAAAGCGTTTGACAGCACTGAAAATGAGTTTGCTCTCTCCTACAGAGAGGGGTCTTCGGAAGAAATTTTTGAAACGCTTTCTAGTATACTTGTATGAACTCGCAGAAGCGTCAATTAGAGTGGGGAATAACATCCCTGAATATGCTGAGCACCTACCTGGAGATAGGTTGCATTCTCCATCCTCTGTATATTTTCTTACTTCAGATCTGGACAGCAGGCTACGCTGATTATCCCGTAAGACGAGACATTGATATTTTTCCCGTTGCAAATGGGGATTCGTCTTTTTCTTTTTCTTTTTAATATATGCAAATCGCATTGCACTGGTTTCTGATTCTGTGAATGATTTAGAGGAGGGGGGGGAGGGGGAGGGGGGGGGGGGGGGACTGAAAACGGGGTCGTAAAATTCAGTATGGAAAAGACAAAATTGGTGTGTCTTTTAAAAAGATCGAAGAAGAAAGAAACGAAAAGACAGACAGACAGAAAGGGAGACAGGAAGAGCTGATTTCCGAGAGATCATGAAAAAATCGTTTTTTTTTTATGCTGACACGCTGGCCGACAGATCAGAACGGAGCCCAGTTACAATTGCTTTGGTTTAATTTTCAGCCCCATTAAACTGTTGAAAATATGTTGATAATTCATTAGGAAAAACGCTATGACTCGTAGCAAATTTTTGCAAGGGTGCTCTTTAAGATGCAGTCATGGACACTTTCGATCTTCAGTATCAACAGTAAAAGCATTTCGTTGCATGGTTCCAAGATAAGTTTTTCTTCTTTTCTTTCTTTAAAGCGTCATGAAGCCTCTAAAAAAAAAAAATAAATAAAGCGCAGTCTAAACAATACATAATGACTGCAAAAAACTGAGAGGGATGTGACTGCAAAAATTGAGAGGGATGTTTACAGTAGCGTTGCAATGGGAGAATGGTAAATTTCCATTTCTAAAGATGTTTATGTGTACGTCATCAAGTGTTGGTGCAGACTAGTTTCTTTTCCATAGATATCCCCCAACCCCTTCCCTTCCCCCCCCCCCCTCCATCCTCACTTCCCTTCCCCCTCCCCCCGAGAAACAAGCGCGAGCAAAAACCCATTGCTACGATATGGCAGTGGGCCCCACAAAATAAGGAGTACGTTTTGTCAGCGAGGCTTAGTGCTAATGTCTGGTTCTGCAGCATGCTGGCAATGTGAACTGTTTGCTTTCTTAAGTTCTAGAGCGCTGAATACAAGGTCAGTTTTCGCCAGTGTTGGCGTCCAGAATGTTGGCAGTGTGAAGTGGAAACTTCCTTAAGTTCTCTAGCGCACAGTCCAAGGAAATGTTTGCCAGTTTGGCGTGATTCGGTTTCAAAAGACATTGACACAAGTCTTAACACCGCTGGTTTACATACACTAGTTCAATAATCTTAACTGTCGTCGAGGTTTTCTGTACGCTAAACTCGGAACGGCTACAACTGCGTGGAATTCACCTATACGAAGAAAGTAGATTGTCCAGTTTTTAAATACTGTTAACTAGAATAGCATTGAATATGTTCACTGCCTTCTTGTTTACCCAAGCGATACGTCATGTAATGGACACATGCTCTATTGCTACGATTGTCTTCTTGTTGTGTTTACGATGTATGTCATTTAAAAGATACACTCTGTACTCTTTAAATTAATCCCCAGTCTCATTTTAATGTCCAGTTGTGAATTAGTAGACTAGGTGGAAAATTAGCCGTATGTAGATGCAGACAAATCGTGGTGTGTCGTAAATCTGCTGCCGTGTACGTATGTATGATTTTTTTTCTTCCCCATTATCGCCTTCAGACTTTCACATCTTCCATCCCTGTGGTTGCCATGGCCCTGTGAAGATTGAATCAAACATTGTCTTCACCTCCTCCAAAGAGATTATACGTTTACCCACGTGCACGAATGTGGCAGTCTGTGTTAGAAACATTTGCTAAAACTACGCAGTCTACCGTTGTCAAAAGATAAAACGTAGCCCAAGAAAACACGTGACGATTTAGTGCGGACCTACATCACACGGTGAATCCAGGAAGATTGATCCCATATGTTCCGCTCAACCGCAGCACTATGTAGCTACTGGCGAGAGTAGATGGATATCTGTGAAGTGATATAGTTACATTGAATAGGAACACTTTTTACTGATTTGAACGTTGACTTTTTTGAAATTGTGCCTAGCGTGCGAAAAGTACATGGGGAAAGAGAAAGCATATTCACCCCGTGAGCGTGTGCGTGTGTGTGCGTGTGTGTGTGTGTGTGTGAAATAAAGTGACTCGGTAGTGTGGTGGCTTCCACCTTGCTGGAGATATGTGCTCTTGGAGAAACACTTTCTCCTTGTTACTCTCTCTCTCTCTCTCTCTCTCTCTCCTCCAAATCTCTCTCTCTCTCTCTCTCTCTCTCTCTCTCTCTCTCTCTCTCTCCCCTCCCTCTCCCTCTCCCTCTTCTCTCTCTCTTCTCTCTCCTCTCTTCTCTCTCTCTCTCTCTCTCTCTCTCTCTCACACACACACACACACACACACACACACACACACACACACACACACACACACACACACACCACACACACACACACCACCCCTTTCCTCCCTTACTTCCACCATGCCCGCCTTCTCCTTTCCTCCTCCCCCTCGCCCCCCCAAACCCCGTTCCTCCCCCCCCCCGCCCCCCCCCCCCCCCCAATCCCCCCCCCCCCCCCCCCCCCCCCACACACACACACAGAGAATTATCGGATTATGGAGTAGAAGTGTCATGGTCTGGTTGATTCCCTGACCATCAACCCCGAAGCGAAAGCCAGATCACCGTATCATTATTTATTATTCATTTGTTCACCTCCCGACTGTCGTCCGTGCAGTGAGATTTCCGAGTATAGATGAAGGCACATCTCCAGTCAGTGTATTTTGAGGCAAAGTTCGGTCGTTTGTGTTTCCTGTAGAACTAGTCATTGCAGTGTCTCTTCTTCAGGTCTACTGTCGGTAATGACCATTGAAATGCTACATTCATGTGTCGATAAGTACTGGCCGGACTGTGATCTGACAAGGTTAAGCTGCACTCGTTTTCCTCAATTACTGCAAGTTTTTGTCTCCGTGTGCGAATGAAAACTTCATTTTAAAAAAAAAAAAAAATGGAAAATGAAAACATTCTAAAACTGGTGGATTAGCTCGTTCGTGTTTCTCACCTGCGGTCGATGTTAAACATAAGTAGAAGACTGGTACATCCAAGATTGTGATCATCTGCGATTTTAGGTGACGCAGTGTTTCAATTGTAATGTTCCTCAGATCTGAGATAAACCTGTCTTGTCTGAATTGTAGTGAACATGATATCTACATAAAGCTGTCTTTTTATACTGTGGTGATCATCCGCTGAAGATTCGTCCGTCGGTGTGTGTTTAAATTATAGTGATGATCAAGAACCAGCCATTTTAAATTTTAACATTGCCAGCCGTATTTCAACCACATCAGCTGTAATAATGATTGGAACCAGTGTATTCATTATAATGATCACCATGTATAGATGAACCGGCGTGTTCATCATCAGGATTATGAACTACAATTATTTGAACTAATATGTTCATTGTAATGATCTCTATTTATGTGTGAACGATTGTCTTTGTAGTGAACATCACTATCACTGAAACAACATGTTCATCGTATCACCGTTTAAAGCAAACCAGTCCTTTGATTGTGATAACCATCAGTTTAAAGATGAACTGGTGTGTATGTCAGTTATACTGTTTAAACCACTTTGTTCGTAGTCAAGACCGCCATCTACAGGATGGACCAGAGTGTTCATCGTAATAATCATCAACTCTAGCACAGTACTGAATGAGTGAATACTGCGGTCAGTGAACATGACGAATACGTCGTGATTTTGTTTGTTTGTTTGTTTGTTGTTGTTGTTGTTGTTTTTTTGGGGGGGGGGTCGTTTTATTTGTCCTGGCTGTACCAGTCTGCCTTTGTTTGAGCGCCGTCTTTTGTACATACTGTGTGTATAGTCAGGTAGCTGTTGGAAGCCCCTGGCATGGTCTCCACGGCTGACTGACTTGTCCCTAATCCTCTGCACTCTCCACTGCCAATAACACGCCCCACCGTACTGACCGTGCTGAAGAGTCAACCAGCTCGCCCTTTCTCTCTCACCTCACCTTTTTTTTTTTTTTTCTTTTTTTTTTTTTTTTTTTTTTTTTTCTCTTCGACTTACTTTTTTTTTTCGCTTTCTCTTCGACTTACACAGACACACACACTCATTTTTCACACACACACGCACACACACACACACGCCCACGCAACACACACACACACACACACACACACACACACACACGCGCGCGTGTATGCTTGTAACACACTGCACGCGTGTGTGAGTGTGCATTGTGTGTGTGTGTGTGTGTGTGTGTGTGTGTGTACAGAAGTGCATACTGTACACACACACACACACAACACATATATATATATACATGTGTGTGTGTGTGGTGTGTGTGTGTGTGTGTGTGTGCGCGCGCACACACATACATATATATATATATATATATATATATATAAAGATATATATACAAAGCGAGAAACAGCAGAGACAAGAGACAGAGAGGGAAGGAGAATTTCCCTTCAATCACAAACAACAAAAAAAAAAACAAAGACAACTCGAACAAGAGAAGAGCATGTACAGCAGCAGTCACTAACACCAGTGAATGAATTGTCATTCCAGGGTCTGCGGACACCAACCTGCTTGACCTCTACACCCCGTTCTTTCTTCCTCCTCCCCTCCCCTGCCCCCCTCCTCCCAACCTCCGCACATTCTTCCATGAGGGAAGGCAGAATGGGGGGGGGGGGGGGGGGGGGGGGGACTAAACCCGGAGACACAGGGAGTCTTTCTCTGGCAGAAGTGAAGACTGGCAGGTTGACACAAAGCGTGGGGAATAGAGAAAGGGGATCCTCACCCCCTACCCCCACATCCCTCAGGCTTCTTCACTCACCACCACGTCGGCCTCCTGCCAATCCAAACAGCCCCTCACGGGACCGATCAGCCAAAGCTTGGGGAGAAGCGAGGGAGGGGGTAGTGGGTTGAGGGGAAGGGCGGGGGGGGGGGGGGGGGGGGAGAGAAAACGGGGTGGGGGTGGAGTCATGGAGGAAAGAGGTTTCCGTATGGCCAGTGGCAGGTGAAGGAGAAAGGAAAGGATCGTGCAGCTGGTCAAGCATGGCCAGTGTGTGTGGAGGAACTGCCGAGGGCTGCCCCCCCCCCCCCCCCCTTCCCTCTCCTTCCTTTCTTCTTGTTCACCTGGGCGTAGCAGTCACAAACTGGCTATTATAAGCTCCTGCTCGCGGTGTAGTGACCGAACTACAGACAAAGTAGGGGTTTTTTTCCCCTCCCTGTTCTCTCTCTCTCTCTATCTCTCTCTCTCTCTCTCTCTCTCTCTCTCTCTCTCTCTCTCTCTCATTATGTTTACTCTCTCTCTCTCTCATTCTCTCTCTCTCTCTCTCTCTCTCTCTCTCTCTCTCTCTCTCTCTCTCTATTATGTTTACTCTCTCTCTCTCTCTCTCTCTCTCTATATATATATATATATATATCTCTATCATCTATAGTCTCTCTCTCTCTCTCTCTTGCATTATGCATTATGTTTAGGCTGACCCCTCTCACCCTACTACCACACCCGCCCCCCCCCCCCCCCCCCCACACACACACGCCACCCTTCCCCTCCCCACCCCCACCTCCTCCGCAATCTCCCTCACCCCTGCGGCTACACCGCTATGGCCTCAGTGCGGGTGAAGGATTTTCAGACCAGATGAAGGCTTGTGAATGAGTCACCCACACCCACCAGTCCTCCCCACAAACCTCGGCTGGCCGGCACTGACCGTCGTCCACTGTTCCGATGGCCAGGACAGGTGGGGGGAGGAGGGAGAGACACGTACAGCTTTCACGTGTGGAGCTGGATGTTCCGATCAGTGACTGTTGTCATCGGGGTGAACTATTGTGTGCGCAGCGTGTGGGTGGAGCTAGGACGTTGGTTGTTGTCTGGTATAGTGGGGGACAGTGGGCTTTACGTGTGACGGTGACTGGGTGGTGGTGGTGAACGTGACATGTGTTGTGTAGGAGTCTGGTCTGAATGGTCACTTGCTTGGGAGAGAAAGTGTTCAACTCGTCATGGAGTATTGTGGATGGTCCCTGCCTTTGTCAAACTACGTGATGGTTCGTTCTGCTACTTACCGGCCTGTTTGAAAGCTGGTCTGGTGGTGTTGATTAGTGTGTGGAACGCGCCGCGTGTTGTGGAACGCGGCGCGCACGCGAGCACGCACACACACACACACACACACACACACACACACACACACACAAATTATTGTTCTCAGTGACATGTGTTTGTGAACATTTTTGTTCCTTGTTGTTTTTAGTTGACAGATACACCAAAAACAAAAACGCAAACAAAAAACTGGTCCCTTACCTACTGTGTTTATCCCATGACTGATGTGCAAGGTTTTCATACACAACTAAAATAGGAACAAAATCTGCTGGACTACCCGGAAATTCCGATGACTGAAACCCTCCTGTCGGGGCTACCAGCCATGAAACCCAGGGTAGAGACCTCGGACACGGATACACACCGCTGTGAACCCGTCCGTCGCTTTGAGGCTTGTTCCTCTACTCACCCGTGGATGCGATTGCACCCGGGCCACTAGGCATCCACAGTGATTGAGGGGAGAAAACAGAAACCATGATTGGCGCGAGCCCTGCCGAGAGAGACAGCGAAACAACAAGATGATGGCCCTGCGCCCCAGAGGTCAGAAGCTCCTGTCTCGTTCACCCTTTCTGTGGCCTGTGAAAAGCTTGTAGGGGGTGGTGGAACGAGAACCGCGTGTGATACACTTGTTCTTTCTGCGCAACGAACTCGAGTGCTCACGAGGCTGAGCGAGGGGGGGAGGGCACAGTTGACTCACGATGAAGAAGGACCGGCCTTCCCCGAGGTGTTACCCCTACCCCAAAGTGCTGAGGTGAGGCCTGTAGATTGTGGTGCAGCTGACAGGGTTTGTGTGGGCAGTGAGGGATGGTTGTGGGTGGGTTTAGGTTTAGGCCCCTGCAGGGCATGAACACAGTCTAGATGGGTTAGATTCTCTCACTCACTGACTCTTATTGTCTCTGTCTGTCTCTCTCTGATTCTCTCTGTGTCTCTCTCTCTCTCTCTGCTGTCTTTCTCCCTCCGTCTCCTCTCTCTCTCCGTCTCTCTCTCTCTCCTCTCGTCTCTCTCCTCTCTCTCTCTCTGTGTGTCTCTGTTCCTCTGTGTTGTGTGCTCTCGCGCGCTGTGTGTCACCTCAATGCGCGCTCTGTACACACACATCCTGTTCTCAACCATCTCACACTGGTCACACTCACTCCCCTCACAAAGTGTAAATCTAGGGAACACACACACACACACACACCCCACGTGTGTGTCACACACTCACTCACATACATACCACACACTCACACACTCTAATTACACCTATGACAAAATAGTATATAACACGCAACACACTACCACCCATATCACACACATATAATTATATATATGTGTTATATATATGTGTGTGTGTGTGTGTGTGTGTGTGTACATACATACATATAAAGCTTTTTAAGACACGGACGTATTTACAAAGTAGATGATGTAAAGGAACGCTAAATATCAGTATGATGTATATGATATTACCACTTCTTAAACACTACTACGGCTTATTTTTGTAAGTGAAATGTGTGAAACCACCATTTAAAACAAATTCTCTCTCTCCTCCTCTCTCTCTCTCTCTCTCTCTCCTCTCTCTCTCTCTCTCTCTCTCTCTCTCTCTCTCTCTCTCTCTGTGTGTGTGTGTGTTTGTGCGCGTGCTCGCGCGCGCGCGCGCGCCGTGTGTGTGAGGGGGGGTGGGGGGGGAGATACAGAGAGAGAATGGGAAAGAGACAGAGCCAATGCGTGTGAACGTGCCCAACTGTGACAGCGTACCTCTATGTGTGTGTATATGTATTTGTATACGCCCCTAACGAAAAATTAATTGAATGAAATAAGATAAATGAATAACACAACAAAAAACAACAACAGCAACAACAAATGAACTCAGGAACTCTCACAGAGAGGTGTGTGTGTGTGTGGGTGTGGGGGGGGGGGGGGGAACAGGCTAACACATACTGCGCACCATGTTAAGTTTCAGTTCAATGCTCTATGTCTGTGACGAAAATCCGCACAATGGCCCTTTCTCTATCTTGAATAGACTTATTCACGCTTGTTTCTGTGAAGCTGTAAGAAATATCCTGAGCGAAGGTTGAATGGTGCATGTGTGGGTGGATGT
>JADBJO010001098.1:95000-97500 GCA_016801955.1 Conus betulinus
ATGAGCTTTTGTTTGATGACCCTATAACTACAGATGAAGTAAGAGCAAGTATTAGAAATTTGAAAACTGGTAAAAGCCCAGGGCCAGATAGAATAATAAGTGAAATGATAAAACATGCCAATGACTATGTGATTGATTTCTGTGTTTCTTTATTTAACCATTTGTTTAATCATGATTTGTTTCCCCTGTCGTGGTCAACATCCATTATTGTACCCATCCACAAAAAAGGAGACCCAAATAACCCAGACAATTATAGAGGTGTAGCTCTCACAAGTATAATTAGTAAAGTATATACTCACGTTTTGAATAGAAGATTGACACAATGGGCTGAAAAGGAGAGGAAAATTGGGGAAGAGCAGGCGGGGTTCAGGTCAGGATATAGTACAGTTGATCATATTTTCACATTATATGCTTTAGTCCAAAAGTGCCTAAAGAAAAATACTAAACTGTATGTTGCTTTTGTTGATTTTAAAAAAGGCTTTTGATTCTGTTAACAGAAATGTGTTGTGGCAAGTTCTTAGAAAAACAGGGGGGTTAAAGGAAAATTGTACTATGCTCTTCGTGGTGTATATAATTCAGTTTTAGCATGTGTTCGTGAGAAAGGATTGTACAGTGACTTATTCAATTGTCCTAGAGGAGTGAAGCAAGGTTGTCTATTGAGCCCTCAAATGTTTGCATTTTTTTTAAATGAGATAGCTTTAGAAATGTCACATAAAGGCAAACATGGTATACAGTTGATTGCAGGTGCTGTTGAACTGTTTTTATGCTTTTATTTTGCAGATGATGTAATCTTGTTCTCTAGTACTGTTGTTGGGTTGCAAAATCAAAATAAATATTTTAAAAAATGAAGCAGATAGACTTCAATTAAGTGTTAATCTAGAGAAAACAAATATTATTGTCTTTCGGATGGGTGGTTATCTATCCCAGCATGAAAAGTGGTGGTATGGAGATGTAGAAGTAAAAGTAACCAATAGTTACAAATATTTGGGGATGTTATTTACAAACTCGTTTAAGTCTAAATGCAGGGTGGCGTGAAATCGGCAGAAAGGGTAAGAAGGGGTTGTAGAAATTCTAAGATGCATGAAAAGACTTAATAGCATTGACCCTTCTTTGTTCTGGAAGTTATTTGACTCACAAATAGCGCCTATGCTGACTTATGCTGCAGAAGTTTGGGGATTAGAAGAAAATCTGGAAATGGAGAAGGTACATACTATGGCTATTAAAAGATTCATGAACATTCCACTGCATTCATCAAACACAATGGCTTATGGTGATTCTGGAAGATATCCTTTATTCATTCAAACGTTTTCAAAATCTATTAAGTATTGGTTAAAATTGACACAACTTCCAACATCAAGGCTATGTAGACAAGCATATGATATGCTATATTTACAAATGGAAAGTGGACACTGCAACTGGGTTAGTAAAGTAAAACATGTGTTAACGATTAATGGGTTTGGTATTGTGTGGCTTAGCAAAGAGGTAGGGAACGAAAGGGCATTTATGTCAGAATTTAGGGATCGCTTGATAGCCTGCTATAAACAGAACTGGCATTCAAAAATGGAAGAAAATGACAAGTATTCATGGTTTTTATTCCTTTAAAAAGTATTCTACAGCCGGAAATGTTTTTTGAAATCTGTTACTAATAAATGGCATAGAAGCATATTGGCCAGATTTAGAAGTCGGACCCTGGTTTTTAAAGCAAATAAGAAATGGTTTTGCAATGAAGTTTTTGTTGATGATGTTTGTGTGTTGTGTCCAGATAACAGTAAGGAAGATGAAGAGCACTTTTTGTTTCAATGCAAGGCATATGAAGATAAAAGAAAAAATCAAAACTGTTTAATTTAATGCCAGAAAGACCATTTACTTTGATTGAACTATTATCTTCGATGATGGAAATATTCTTCGTCTGTTTGCTAAATATATTGCCGAATGTTATGACATCAGAGAGAAAAAAATGTCTGTTGCTGTGTCCCTGTGAGATAGTGCTTTGGTTCTTCGTATGTCATAGCTGGTCATTTAGGCCCACGTTTTTGATCTTTTTGTTTGTCGTTGACTTTATTATTCCCAGATAGATCAATACCGGGAATCATGTTTGTAATGTATTACACATTTTTCGTTTCATGAATTCTTGACGCTGCATTAATGATAGCCCCCTTGACATGAAGACTGTATTTTGTCATTGTCAATAAAAACGTTTCTGAAGCGTTTCTGAAGCGTCTCTCTCTCTCTCTCTCTCTCTCTCTCTGTATGTGTGTGTCTCTCTCTCACACACACACACGCGCGCACGCACACACGCACACACACACACACACACACACACACACACACACACACACACACACACACACACACACATATATATATATATATATATATATATATATATATATATATGTATATGTATATATATATATATTCACGTGCTCACGCAGAGAGAGAGAGAGAGGGGGGGGGGGGGGGGGGCTGGCCCTGGGATACAAACTATTAGCATAAGGAA
>JADBJO010001098.1:110000-152500 GCA_016801955.1 Conus betulinus
CTCTGGAATGGGCTCCCGTTTCCCTTTCGTAGGAGGGCGAGAGTGTGCGTGAGGTCACTGTGGGACAGGGCGTTGAGAAGACTGAAGGTGTGTGTGTGTGTGTGTGTGTGTGTGCGCGCGCGCGCGCGTGCGCTCTGTGTGCATGTGTGTGTCGCTCTATCTCTCTCTCTCTCTCTCTCTCTCTCTCTCTCTCTCTCTCTCTCTCTCTCTCTCTGTGTGTGTGTGTGTGTGTGTGTGTGTGTGCGCGCACGCGCGCGCGCCCCTGTAAGCCTGTGTGCTGAGGGAAGATGCTGTTGGTAATGTTGGTCATTAGGTCATTAGGACAGCTCAGAGGTCAGCCGACTGTCGCTGCCCTCACCGTCTGGCCTGGACACAGGCAGCGGTCACAGCTGAGGTTTCAGCTACAGTGTCACTGGTGACAAGTGCTGCTAAGTGAGATGGAACTTCCATGACCACCACTACTTTTATCTCGGACAAGTACTGCCTACTTTTATCTCGGACAAGTACTGCCACAACAGAGGAGGGATTTTCACGACAATCACAGCTTTGTTTACAGCGATATGTTAGCTGACGCGGGATTACTATGACATCTGCAGCTTCGTCTGCGACAAGTGCTGCTAACTGACCTAGGATTTTCATAACCACTACAACTTCGTGACAAGTGTTACAAAGTGACATTGCATGTCCAAGACAACTGCAGCTTCACCTTTACACTCAAGATGAAGAGCGCTCAATCACACTTGTTGTGTGAACTTTGTAATCTGCCTGACATTCTTTTTTTTCCGAGGGGTAGGAGTTTGTATTCAATGTGCGATTTTTATATAAACTGTTGTAGTATATTGAAGTAACTGTATGTTATCAAATCTGTCATGAAAACAAACAAGCAGAAATGCAGGCAATTTGTGCGTAATCTATACATCTTTTCCTTGAGTACATTCCATTTGGTCACAACGGAAGAATGATAGAGAATGTGTTTTCGTCCATTACCAGTAGTCAAGAATGCTGAATAACGAATTTCTTGGCAGCGTTTCGGGCGTCACGTGACCCGACAGTTTTTATGAAGGACAAAATGGAGCTGTATCGCGTGCTTTATCGCGTAGAATGCGCTGTGAGAGGTCTGAAATGCAGGTGGTGTGTATTGTACAACGGTCCACCTGAACATGTCAGCAGACGATTCTCCCCTCTGCGCTGTGAGCAGTCAGCGTGTGAAGGGCACAGGGCGATTTTTCACCTGGGCGAACAGGTAGCAGCCACTGTGGCCTCCACAGCCTGTCGTCACCCACCCCATGAACACGGCCAGGGAGTGCGGGTCGGAGCCTAGCATCAGGTTGTGGTGGACACGTAGTAAACCTCAGCCTTTGTGGGCCGCGTCAAGTGACACGTGCCTTCCGAGTCCTGGCTCAATGTCCACCAGTCTACACGGCCCACAAAGGAGCGTTTGTCCGCCTGAATGTGGTGACCCCAAACCCCCCCCCCCCCCCCCCCCCCCCCCCAAACCTCCCCCCAGTCTGTGTTGTGTGTTGCCCGACATCAGGCCGTGTCAGTGACCTGCTCCTCTCGCTACATCTTTCTCTGTCTCATCAAAGCGCTGCAGTGGGCGTGTGGGGACTGTCCTAGGAAGATAAGCACTGCCAGAAGCGTTTGTCTCACGGAGGAAGGCAGACCAGTTTTCAACAGAAACACGGGAGTCCCGCTGGTACTGTTGGCAGTGTTCACGGTATACGGGCTCCTACCAACCCTGAGTGGCGTTTTATGTGCACTCGACATGCAACGACCCGCAAGCCTTCAGGGGTTCCAGTGATGACAATCTCTGTATTCAGTGCCTGGTTAACATTCCCACAGATCGTTACCATCCAAACAGCCCCGCATCCGCGACAGCGTGACCACCCACTGCGGCGGCTGTGATACAAAGCTGTATGCACGCGCTCCGTAAAGAACGTGACGACACGGGAACTTAATTAGCTTCCAGAGAATGTTCATGTCGGTCGCCATACCCGAGAACAAAGACCAGTCGATGCGGGTACCGTGCTTCATGATCACGGGAGCGTGCAGCTCATCTTGGGCGCTGCTGCTCAGTGTGTAGAGTGACGGCGAGCGGGTCGGAGGTGCCGTGAGGCTCTGCGGACGGTGCAGGATGTGTGTGCCCAAGCGCTGGCTGTCCCGGGTTGTACCGCTCTGGCTGCTCCACGTCTGGGACTCTTTCTTCTCCTGCTGGTAGGTCCTGCCTCGGCCGCTGCGATGACTGCTCCTGCCTTCCGTCTTCTCCACCACTGCTCCTGCCTTCCTTCTCCACCACTGCTCCTGCCTTCCGTCTTCTCCACCACTGCTCCTGCCTTCCGTCTTCTCCACCATCTGTCACGCCGATCACCCCCTCCGCTCCCATTGCCCCCAGCCCCACCGGTCGTTAAACTTTTGATCGCTTCGGCAATACGCTGCTGCTAGGTGTCGCCCCCATCGTTAGTCCTTTGATCGGTGCTGTTGTAACGGGATTGCTAAACGTCACCGACTCCGCCGTTAGTCCTTTGATTCATTCTGTGAAAAACAAATCGCCGTGTCTTGAAGCGTTCAATCGGTTTTTGTTGCAACGTGCCGCTCTGATGGTATGACGTTGATTGGTCTGAGTTGACGTCAGTAAATCTGGTGTGACGTTAGTAAGTCTGATTGACGTCAACAGATTTGATGTGACATTGATAGGTCTGTCGTAATGTTAATAGGTCTGAGGTGATGTTAACGGACTCGATGTTATGTTCATGCATCGGGTGTGGCTTAATAGATTTAATGTTATTCTAATTCGTCAAAGTATTATGAATAGGACGGATGTGACGTTCAAAGGTGTGATGCGACATTCATAGACCTGTTATGGTCTTAACAGGCTTGACATGAGTATACTGATGTTGTTGTCAATAGAGCTGATGATCTGAGTTGATGGATCTAATTTGAGTCAGTAGTTTGGTGTGACATCAAGAGGTCTGATACGACGCCAGTAAGGGATGTAGCGTTAATAGGTCTGGTTTGATGATGTCAAGACTGGCGTGACGTTAACAAATCTGATGTGACGTTGATAGATTCGTTGAGCGTGCATAGTAGGTCTTGTGTGATGTTGCTAGAGCTGAAATGACTGATAGATCTCGTGTGATGGTAGAATGTCGTATGTGTGTGGCTCAACAGGTTCAGTCTGACACTGGTCTGATGTGGCCTGACCAGTGGTAGTTTGATGTTAGTAGATCTGGTGTTGCCTTATTAGATCAGTATGACCTCAACAGGTTTGATATGACTTTAAATGAAAGTTTAATAGATTCGATATGTTATTAGCATCTACAGTGTAACGCTGGGTCTAACGTAACTTAGTTGGTCTGATATGGCCAGTATTAGAGAATGTAGTTGCCGTACTTCTGCTGCGCCGTCATTTTTAAAAACCATGTATCCAGAACTTGTTGTGTGTGTGTGTGTGTGTGTGTGTGTGTGTCTGTGTGTGTGTGTGCTTGCTGATCATATCACAGCTATAGCTTCTGAGGGGTGGGTCCCGTGTGATAAAGTAGCTGTGTTCCTCTCACTTCTTTCCGTTTGATTTTTCATGCAGTGTGCGATCGATACAATCTGATCAACCGCTTCTCTCCCAGCGTTCTGTGTATCTCCTGTTTTTCAATCTCCTTCTGTCTTTATTTGTCTGGCAGGCTTGCTGTTTGTGTGCGCGTCTCTCTGACCTACAGTTCATATTCATTTGTGTGCATGGCTTCTAGCATGCATCTTGACTGCTTGTCTGTAAATCTGTCTCAACTTCGAGATGGCTCATGTGGTCGGCTGGGCTTTAAACGACCAGAAAACTGCCCATTGATGAAGTCTTGTCTATCACTCTTATCTTGAGAGCGTTTTGTTCTAATCCTTTTTTGTCTTTCACCGTTGGCAAACACAACAGAATGACGTAATGATCTGTAGAGTCACATTTTGATGTCGTCTGTGGTTTGCCTAACATGATGCACGATCACACACACACACACACACACACACACACACACACACACACACATATATATATATATATATATATATATATATTTATATATATCATACACACATACACACACACACACACACACACACAAATATATATATATATATATACATATACATGTTTATATATATTCACACACACACACACACACACACACACACACACACACACACTTCTCCTGCCCATTCCCATCCCAGAAGATTTCAGTACTCCGTGATCCACCCCCGGGGTCTCACGGCACCTGTCCATGTCTGTTCTGGCAGGTCGCTGATCAGCTCCAGGGTCCGTGTGGCACGTTCCCACGAGTCCCTGCTGTGTCCAACCCAAGCGCCATGCAGGCCGTGGACGTGACGGGGCGTGACGCGGAGGTCAAGGCCGTTCACCACAGCATGGTCAGCCGCAACCACTGCTTCCACATCTCCACCTCCCAGGGCAGCAAGTACATCGCCTGCGGCTCCTCCCAGGAGCAAGATCAGTGGCTGGACAGGTGAGAGTGATGGGCGTGCTGATGATGTTCGGGTGTAGGTACAGGGCAAGGCAGTTTATAATCGTCTTTAGATCTGAGCAGGAAAGAGCTCAGCGGCTGGACAGGTGAGAGAGATGGACTTACGTAATAATGTTCAGGGAAAGGTACAGGACAAGGCAGCAGATGCATTAGCCCTGGATCTTATCAATAAAGAGCTCAGTGGCTGGACAGGTGAGAGAGATGGACTTACAGATGGTGTTCAGGTAAAGGTACAGGGCAAGGCAGCAGATGCATCAGCCCTGGATCTAACCAGCTTAGTAGCTGGACAGGTGAGAGAGATGGGCATATAGATGTTGTTCAGGTAAAGGTACATGGCAAGGCAACAGATACATCACCTTTGAATCCAACCAGGAATGAGCTGAATGGCTGCAATAGACATTTGAGATTAATATGGGAGGGGTTCAGGAGGAGAGAGAGGAGAAGGGGGGTGGAGGTGAAGAGCAAGGTTCATGTGAGTGTGGGAGATATATTTCAGGTGATACAATGGGCAGCTCAGATTCATGTGAGAAAATGGACAGCTGAGGTTTATGTGAGAGACAGACGAGGTTCAGACGAGACAGCGGTAGGTATATTCAGGTGATACAACAGGCAGCTCAGGTTCGTGTGAGAAAATGGACAGCTGAGGTTTATGTGAGAGACAGACGAGTTTCAGACAAGACAGTAGACAGGTAAAGTGAAAGTTAGACTGTAGACAGATGAGGTTTTAGGTGACATATAGGTGAAACACAGGCAAGACAGTAAAAGGTGACGTTCAGTTCAGAGAAAATAGGTGAGGTTCAGGTGAGAGATGATTGAGATTCAGATGAGACAGCAAAGAGGGGAGGTTCAGGTGAGACAGCAGAGAGGTGAGGTTCAGGTGAGACAATAGATAAGGTTCAGGCAAGACAGCAGACAGGTGAAGTTCAGGTGAGACAGTAGACAGGTGAAGTTCAGGTGAGACAGCAAAGAGGTGAGCTTCAGGTGAGAGATAGGTTCAGGTAAGACAGACAGCAGAGAGGTGAGGTTCAGGTGAGACAATAGATAGGTGAGGTTCAGGCAAGACAGTAGACAGGTGAAGTTCAGGTGAGACGGTAGACAGGTGAAGTTCAGGTGAGACAGTAGACAGGTGAAGTTCAGGTGAGACAGTAGACAGGTGAAGTTCAGGTGAGACAGCAGACAGGTGAGGTTCAGACGAGACAGTAGACAGGTGAAGTTCAGGTGAGACAGCAGACAGGTGAGGTTCAGATGAGACAGTAGACAGGTGAAGTTCAGGCGAGACAGTAGACAGGTAGAAGGTCAGGCAAGACAGCAGACAGGTGTGAGTTCAGGCAAGACAGCAGACAGGTGAAGTTCAGGTGAGACAGTAGACAGGTGAAGTTCAGGTGAGACAGCAGACAGGTGAAGTTCAGGTGTGAGACAGCAGACAGGTGAAGTTCAGGTGAGACAGCAGACAGGTGAGTTCAGACGAGACAGTAGACAGGTGAAGTTCAGGTGAGACAGTAGACAGGTGAAGTTCAGGTGAGACAGTAGACAGGTGAAGTTTCAAGTGAGAGACAGTAGACAGGTGAAGTTCAAGTGAGACAGCAGACAGGTGAAGTTCAGGTGAGACAGCAGACAGGTGAAGTTCAGACGAGACAGTAGACAGGTGAAGTTCAGACGAGACAGTAGACAGGTGAAGTTCAGGTGAGACAGTAGACAGGTGAAGTTCAGGTGAGACAGCAGACAGGTGAAGTTCAGGTGAGACAGCAGACAGGTGAAGTTCAGGAGAGACAGCAGACAGGTGAAGTTCAGGGAGACAGTAGACAGGTGAAGTTCAGATGAGACAGTAGACAGTCAGGGTGAGACAGGTGAGGTTCAGATGAGACAGTAGACAGGTGAGGTTCAGATGAGACAGTAGACAGGTGAGGTTCAGATGAGACAGTAGACAGGTGAGGTTCAGATGAGACAGTAGACAGGTGAGGTTCAGATGAGACAGTAGACAGGTGTGAGTTCAGATGAGACAGTAGACAGGTGAGGTTCAGATGAGACAGTAGACAGGTGAGGTTCAGATGAGACAGTAGACAGGTGAGGTTCAGATGAGACAGTAGACAGGTGAGGTTCAGATGAGACAGTAGACAGGTGAGTTCTTGGATGAGACAGTAGACAGGTGAGGTTTGGATGAGACAGTAGACAGGTGAGGTTCAGATGAGACAGTAGACAGGTGAGGTTCAGATGAGACAGTAGACAGGTGAGGTTCAGATGAGACAGTAGACAGGTGAGCTTGGATGAGACAGTAGACAGGTGAGGTTCAGATGAGACAGTAGACAGGTGAGCTTGGATGAGACAGTAGACAGGTGAGCTTGGATGAGACAGTAGACAGGTGAGCTTCAGATGAGACAGTAGACAGGTGAGGTTCAGATGAGACAGTAGACAGGTGAGGTTCAGACAGAAGAAACGTAAAGTGACAGATGGATTAGGCTGAACTCAAACTGTTGATAAGGTTCAGAGTGTTAAAAACAGATGAGGCTTGTATGAGAGAGGCAATGGAGTGACATTTAGATGATCATGAGAGAATAGACAGATGAGCTTCAGGTGAGACAGTATTTATAATT
The DNA here is from genome assembly GCA_016801955.1 of Conus betulinus. Lineage (NCBI taxonomy): Eukaryota > Metazoa > Mollusca > Gastropoda > Neogastropoda > Conidae > Conus > Conus betulinus. Next base: position 117,109 of record JADBJO010001098.1, read on the forward strand.
GACATTCAGATGAGTGAAGCAAGTATTCAGACGAGTGAAGCAAGTATGAGTTTTAGAACAGAAAGTAGAGAGGTGAAGTACAGTGAAACAGTACACAGTGAGATTCTGTCTGTCCATATCTACTCTTTCTTCCCTCGTTGTGTGCGCTTTGTGTGTGTGACTTGGTTGGAGTGGTCTGATGTGTGGTGTTTCAGCTTGCGGAGAACCAAACGCCCAAACCAGGACCATATACGTCGCTCAGACAGCTCCCTTAAACTGTGGATTGTGGAAGCTAAACATGTTCCTCCCCAAAAAACGGTAAAGACTCTGGAACAGAAATACAGCTTTGTTGTGAATACAACTGTCTTGCTTCTCTCTCTCTCTCTCTCTCTCTCTCTCTCTCTCTCTCTCTCTCTCTCTCTGTTTCAGTTAATTTGTGTGCATGCACGTGTGTGTTTTTTGTGTTTGCATATTTGAGTATGTGATCTTTGAATTCTTGAAAGAGATTAACATTTTTCATCGGATCTGAGGTTTTTATAATGGAAAGAATTTTAACAGGTTTCGGATGGGTTTTCAGAAGATGTATTTTAAAGAGTTGTGTGAATGAATGACTTGTGAGTTGATTTTTAACGTGGTGACAGCCCTGATATGGCCCTTTGCAGTCGGCTGGGCTATAAGTAACATTACCTTACCTTACTTATACGAGTATGCATCACTCTGTGTGTCTGTGTGTTTGTGTCTGAGCGTATCTGTGTGTGCCTGTGTCAGTGTGTTCACATAAATGGGAACATGTTAGTGTCAGCTTGTGTTAGAGTGTGTATGAGCATTTTATGCACTGGTCAGAATTCCCAGCATTAAGCACTTCCCTCTCTGCCTCCTCCTGCACGACTGAAATGATGTCTCTGTGTGCAGATATTTCTGTGAAATTCTGCTGGGACCACACGCCCTTTGCCCGAACGTCATGTAAACCCATGGCGGAAATGCTGTTCTGGGGAGAACACTTTGAGTTCAAGTGAGTGCTTTGTTACCCTTCATATATGTAAGGAATGTCTCGGAGTGTACATGGTTTGAAAACAGGCCCTCACCCCAGAGGGGGGGGGTGTTGGGACTTTGCAAATATATATGTTGCATCCCCATATTCTGAAAATTCTGAGCCAGAAATTTCCCCTGATCTGTCAGTCTCTCAGCCTGTGCCTTCCTGTTGCATTTCAGACTGTCTGTCTGCCTTGTATCCACAGTGACCTGTGGCGTTTTAATTGACGTGGCTTGAGGGAGTTACGGCAGCAGCCTGTGTTGATGCACACTGTGTCTGATTGTTCCAGAGACCTGCCTGCAGTCAAGACCATCACCATCCGGCTGTGCAGGGAAGCAGAGAAGAAAGAAGAAGAAAGAGAGCAGCATCCCCATCTGTAAGTACCATACATCTTCGATCAGGTCAGCTCGTAGTGGGCTGTCCTTGCCTGGTTTCACAATCACATCTTCGTTTAGTGTCGGTCTCCCAAAGCAAATGACAGGTTTTTTTTTTTTCTTCTCAAAATTATGTTTCTGGTACCTTGTGCTGGTGACTGTTACTTATTTCTGTCTGTGTGTGTGTGTGTGTGTGTGTGTGTGTGTGTGTGTGTGTTTTTGTGTGTGTGTGTGTGTGCATGTGCATGTGCGTATGTGTGTGTGTGTGTGTGTGTGTGTGTGTGTGTGTGTGTGTGTGAACGAGAGAGAGAAAGAGAGAATGAGTGGATGTGTGTGTGAGAGAGAGAGAACAAGTTGATGTGTGTGTGTGTTTCTAAAATAGTGTAATAAGCCATGTTGGGATGGATGATAGTTTGAAAGGTATTTCATATTGCTTTACTGAAGGAAATGCCCCATATGAAAATGAAAACAGTAAGAGCATCATGTCATGGAATAGATCGTTGGTACTGCTTTGCATACTGACGTTCAGTGTTTGTATCCACAGGTTACGTTGACTTGCATGTCGCTGACATATCCAACAAGCAGTTTGTGGAGAAATGGTGAGTTGCCTTCTTCTCCAAAACGGAGACTCTGTCATCAAACAAAACAGACAGAGATGTCACTGGTAGCATGTAAACCTCCTCCACTGCAATACAAGGTTCCGTGTCAATATTCTTTTTGTTTTGCTTTGGCTCTTTTTAATGGTTTGTTTTGTTTTACATTTCCTTTAAATGTAGCCATTATCTTTTCAGTTCCAAGTTAGAGAGAAATGCCATCTTGACAAAAACTGTTGTGGTGATCCTTCGTACTTTTCACTCATGCCCTTCACCACCGGCAGTATTACTCCATGGTACTCAGCTGTTCACTGTCCTGTCTGTCTGTGTCTGGTTGGTTCCTTTACTCTTCAGCTCTGCTGCATTGGCTTTCCTCCACCTGTTTTGGACTGTCTCCTCTTCCTTCCGCCCTGCAAGTTCCAGGTCAGAGCCTGAGTGTGGCTCTGGATGCTTGCTCCTTTCTAATCCTGAGCTCAGACTCTGCTGTTAGTGTTACCAGCTGGCTGGTCTTGCACTGCATCTGGTTACAGTCGTGCATGAGATCCAGCATCAAGTCATCAGCAAAAGTTAGATCTTCAAGCTGAATACAGGGTGTCTCTCGTATTCCACTGTTCATCATGCCTGTTGTGATGGTCTCCACGTGACGTTTGAAAAGTGGGTGCCAAATATTCAAATATCTTCAAAGATAAATGACACAAACTGAAGCATTTCTGAAAATGGGGTAAAGCGCAAATTAACACACAATGATATGACGCAGAGTATTGCAGATTTGATATGGACACAAAATAGAGAAGTCGGTTTCAGCAAGTAGGTCCTAAACAGACGCTGCAAACAACAGACATCAAAAATGCGCAAAGCAATCCTCACCAGATGACAGTCGGCTTGAGAATGACGACACTTTCAAAATGCATGAGACAGATCTCCCCACAGAGTAGTTTGCATGAGAATGGCCATCTGTCTCACACTGTCATCTAAGGCATATGTTTTTGTACATTTTTTATGTCTGTTGTTTATTACATCTGAATAAGACACATTCATTGGAAATTCATTTGTGTGTTTTGTATTGTGTATTAAGTCTGCATTACTTCACACATTGTTTTATATGCTCTTTAGAGATAATTTTAATTGAAAATATCAGCCAGAGAGATTCCCAAATAAACGTCGTTTTTTTTTACCTTCCCATCGTGGTGTGTATCTTTTCCTATGTTGATGTGAAAATTGTGTGTAAGATTAAAATCAACAAAATTCCAGAATGCATTTATTCTCACTATCCAACTCATTTTTGCTCTGGTATAAACCATTGATATTAACATCTGACTTACTTTAAAACAATCGGATGCTTGTATGCCATTTGATTACATACAAGGTTTACATTTAATTCATCTTTGCGAGTTATTCATTTTTACAGTATTTGATCTGTCTCTCAGCAGGCTTCACAGTCATTTTAGGAAAAAAAAAATTAACGGCTTTCATTTCTCTGTGTGTATGTGTTGCTGTGCAGTTATTTCTTTCCTTTAAAAGAAACTGTTTGTTTTCGTTTGTTTTCCGTTTTCATGTTTGTATTACCTGGTGTTTTCATCAAGCGAAGCAGGTTTATACATTGATGAGTGGGTGTGTCTGTCCCAGGTTCCCAGCAGAGTGCAGTGGAATGGGCAAAGGCAGCAAAGAGGCCAGAGGGGAGACACCCCAGATCCGTATGAAAGTGCGACACCAGACGGTCAACATCTCTGCCTAAACACTGCTATCAACATTTTGCTAAGGTCAGTTATCAAAGTATAGACTGCCAGCATTTAGTGTAAGCAATGCTGTCGGTACTTTATCAAAGCCAGCATCAGTTACATGGGAGACTGTTCGCATCTTGAAAGGGAAGGGGTCTTTTGTTTGTTTGGAAGTAAATCTGTACACGCAAAGTATGAAATCTTCCAGAAGAAGCAGCCTTGGAAGGAAAGGTGTCCATATTTGAGATTTTCCTGTGTTATTACAATAGAAATTAATAGGGTCCTGGGAAGAGCGCAAATCTCTACAACAATTTTTTTTTTTTTTTCTGTCATGGGACAAAATAGTAGGTATAAACTGAAAGAGTTACTTCCCACGTACGTTTTTGTATCAGGACATAGGAAATATGAAATGTCAAAATTTATAAGACTAGAAATATTGTGTGAAAATGGATCACTTCTTAGACAGGGGGTGCTGGTTGATAAACTGGTACCGTTCATATCCATCGGAAACCATGTAATGATCATGATGAATAGGTCCTGATTCCCCATTTTGACCAGCACGACAGGTCTGCATGAACACGGAATGGGTGTGTCCCAGGGCCACACTCCTTGTTTCCACTGAGTTTAGAATCGGTTCAGTAGTTTTTGTGTCATCTCGCTGACAAACAGACAGACACAGAGGAAAGCACAATCCGCCTGTTGGAGGTAGCGAAAAGGGCAAAGTGTGGAGGTCACCGTGTGGGTTTGTTACTACAGTACCTGAGCACAGAGTGCAAAGAGATGTGCGACCTGCTGGAGGCCCAGTTGTCTCTGAGGGAGAAGGATGAATTTGCCTCCACGCTGGTTCACGCCCTGCACAAACTGGGCAAGGCCAAGGCCTTCCTCTGTGACATCGTCATCTCCGAGATCAGCTCCCAGGGTGAGTGGTGACTGTACAGTGTTCTGTGGTGGTAGTGGATGAATATGTGTGTGTGTTTATCATGGCAGTTACACTCACAGGATGAGTGCTGCCTGTATGTTGTTCTGTGTGGGTAGTGGATGAATGTGTTCTGTGGTAAGTGTGTTTATCATGGCAATTACACTCACAGGATGTGTGCTGCAGTTACACTGTATGTATGTTGTTCTGTGGTAGTGGATGAATGTGTGTGTGTGTGTGAATGTGTGTGTGTGTGTGTGTGTGTGTGTGTGTGCGTGTGCGTGTGTGTTTATCATGGTAGTTACAATCATAGGGTGAGTGGTGTCTGTGTACTATACTATGGTTGTGAATAAGTATGTGTGTGGATATGGATGTGTTTATCATGGCAGTTACAAAAATATTAATATAGCTACAGTGATTCAGAGACAGAAGAGGAATATTAAACCTTTCAAACCTTCAGAGTTTGCAGTTTGGCTACTTCTTGCCTGGCCAATTCAGACTTATTTACCTCAAGGTGCAATCAAGTGGATCAAGTTCTATTGTAAGGACATGGCCTTGCCTAGAAATACAACAGCTGTAAGTCTGAAAATCAAATTTTTGCAGGAGACAAAAAAAAAAAGATTATTCTTGTCCCCACAAGATATACTGCGAGTTGAGCTATGGTACAAGTATTTTTATGTTTATTTTTTGGATAATGTGATTGGGACTTGGCTACATTATACCCCTCGGTCCACTCATATAGTATACCCAAAATTTTAAAAATGCAAAAAATAAAGTTATGGCAGTTGTGTTTCTGGGTGGCAGTGTGATTCTGCCCATAGAGGAGGAGGGAGTGAAGCACCAGTGCACACAGTCAGCGAAAGAAAAAACTGCTTTTGCTGCTAGGCTCTTAGCTTAAACACCCATAATGTGTCTTTAAGTCAACCGACATTGCAGGGGAAGTAACTCTTTAGTGTTCTGTTTGCGAATGATGAAGCAACATTCTGCTGTGACTGGTGAGGTAGTTCACGAAGTTACTCTGTTTTCCTCCCACAAACAACCACTTTTCTCACTGGAGTGCTTTGTGAGCATGTTGTACATCAGTGTCTTTCTCCAGAACTTTTAGATGTATCATGTGGGGGGTCTGTTGTGTACTGATACATACGCTGACATCATTTCCATGAAAAAAACGGGAAGAGAGCTGATGGTTCTGATAATTTTTTAAGCACTTACGACAAAACTGTACACTAACTCTTTTTTGTTTGTTCAGGGTGTGTACAGCGAACTGCAGTGTGTGTAAAGTCAACTAACAAAGACAACTCAATCCATTTATACCTAGCATGCTTGTTTTCCAATGACTAGCCACTATGGAGGCAGAGGGGGTGGTGGTATGGAGTATGTGCAACCCCCCTTGGTCATACGTTAAGGGGGACAGTTTAACAATCTATACCTATGGGTAAAAACATTCTAATTTATGTGTGCGAAGTATTTTGGTCATTATGTTGATCGATAATGTCAACAAAACCAATCTCTTGGGAAAGAGAGGAGGGATGTGGGGAGGTAATTAATATGACATTAAAGAGGATTGCCAAGAGAGGATGATGGGCTGTGTTCTGCGTGGCAGATAACGAGCACCTGACATTCCGGGGCAACAGCATTGCCACCAAAGCCATGGAGGCCTACATGAAACTGGTGGGAGACAGGGTGAGTGTGTGTGACCCGTGCCATCATGATTGTCACCGGACTGACTTTACTGATAAACTTGAGATACTGTGAAAGTGAGATGACTGCAGGTGGAAATTGAAACACATTTGAAAAGGAATTTAAAGTGAATCCACCAGGTAACAGGGACAAACACATTGCAAGACAAAACAACGTCCATCTCTGGCACCAAATTTGAGAAAATAAGTGATTGCTTGCTCTTCATTTTCATTGTCCTGAATGCTGTTTGTCTTGCATGATGAAGACCTAAGAGGCTGAAACGCGTTGTGTTTTGTCTTGTGATTTGTCCCTGTGGTATGGCAGATTTACTTTCAATTCATTTTAAAGTTTGATCAACTTGAGTGAGGTAAAGTCAGTGTGGGTGTTGTCATTGTATCTATCAGCTGGCTTCATTTCATTGATCAGTGAACATTTGTTGGAGACAGGGCGAGTGTGTGACTGTTGTCATCATGATGATCACCTGACTTCATGCTGTTGATTAATGACAGACTGGTGGGGACTGTGAGAGTGTTGTGGCCCTTGTCATCATGGTCATCACTTGACTTAATCGTACCGATCATTAATAACAACTTATTCATCAACTGTATTGTTCATTGATAAACTTGTATGATAGGGGGTGAGTGTAACTGTTACTGTCATAATTATCAGCTGTTTTCAAGGTATTGATTAATGACAACTGGTTGGAGACAGGGTGAGGTCATGTGATTGTCGTCATCACAATTGTTGGCTGACTTCACTTTATCATTGGTAATAAACTGATGGAAGACTTTGGGTCAGCATGTATGAGACTGCTTTGAAGAATTGTGATTGCTGTTGTCAGAAAGATCAACTCAGCTCGTTTCAAACTTTTTCAGAAAAAAAGAACAAAAAAAAAACAGGGGGTGTTTGTGTAAGGGGTATGTATTGATTTTTCCTTTTTCGTACATTTATACTTACGTATTATTGATCGTCTTTTATGGTCACATCCCTCGCACACCAAAAGCACCCTTGTGCACTTCAAGCCCTGTCGGACCACCCAGTATCGGTGATGATCAGGTGTAGTAGTTGTGGTATGTGGACAGTACCTGCACAACACGCTGGGTGACTTTGTGCGAGGACTGCTGGAGGGGGAGGAGGACTACGAGGTGGACCCCGCCAAGGTCAGCAACACCACGCTTAGTGCTCACCAGGACAAGCTGGAGGCCTGCGCTGCCAGAGTCTGGCACCGAATCATCAGTTCCAGCCACTACTTCCCCAAGTGAGTTGGCATGCAGTGTGTTCTTTCCATCGTGAAATGGACCTGTTTCATGTATGCTTTTTCAATGGCCCAAAAGTCTGTGATGTACACTGAGGTGTAAACATACATGGAAGTATGTTGACAGGACGTGATTGGGATGCTGTCAACTCTTTCAGCGTGAATTGTAACCTCGCATTCTGGAAATCCTATGCCTGTGAATTCCTTCTTTGTTATCACTTGCTAGTACTCTTTTTGTCATGTTTTATTGTTGTTTTCTTTTGTTTCACTGCCATCCACTGTCTTTGTGGACTACATGAAATACATCTTGTACAATGTGTTTCATACCAACTTTTTTTTTTTTCTTTTTTTTTTGTAAACTGGCAGCACGATGTTGAAGCTGTGCACACTGTCCAGTGTGAACACTAGCTGTACATTCTGAAGTGTGCTGGCAGTTAGGCCTTTTCTACATTTAATTTCTGGTTACTGCTGTATTTCTCAGTAACTTGTTGCCTACTCCTTTTACTGATTAGCTTGGCCTACTTTTATCAGCTTTAAAGAATATGTACAGATGATTTATCATATCATAAATTACATACATAATATGTAAGCAGTTGTTGATTGTTGTTGGGGTTTTTTTTTTCCTTGAATGGTAACAGTCCCAAAAAATCCCTGTGTTATTGGCTTGGCAATAATGACGACGATGATATGATTGTGTTAAAGGTAATGTCTTTGATTTGCATGACTTGCATTTTCTGTGTGAAAGAAAAAAGAGGGTGGAGAGAAAAAGGTAAACAGTTTTTTATTCAGCAGGGAGCTCTGGAGTGAAGGGGAACACTTCTCGTTGATTTTTTTTTTTTTTTTTTTTTACATGAGATCTGATTTGTCACAGATAAGCTATCTTCAGGGCCAACGACTTTAGTTGCCATTGAAACAGTCTGTGAATGTGGCTGTGTGCATGAAATGGCACCAAAGGTTTGTTGACAGGGCCAAAATTAGTCATCTGATCAAAAATGTACCACGAAGTTTTGCAGAGTGCAAATGTAAAAAAACGAATCGAAAACTTTCGGGTGTCTGAAAGTTTGAGAAATATACAGTCTGTGATTATTTTCATAGTAAGAGCTGCCCAAATAATTCACTTAGAGTTAATACAATGTAAACAGCCGCATCCATTTTTGGCTCAGTCACAGGTGGCCATTTGTTTTACCGCTGCTTTTTCCATTTTCTGAATGCTCAGTGCTCAGTTCATTTTTTCCAGCTCAGAATCAGCTTTAAGATGGCAAATTTCTTTCTTTTCCTATCTTCCACATTGTGTGTCTGTATATGCGCACGGTAAGAGAAATGTACCTATTTGATACTCAACAGAAGTACATGAGCAGATGACTCGTTTGCTCACTGGATTCTGAGAAGATATCAGAAAACCTTTCTTGACATTGTTTGTTGTGCAGCGAGCTGCGTGAAGTGTTCACTCAGCTCCGTGAGCACTGTCGTCAGCAGGGGAAAGAAGAGGTGAGCGACAACTTGATCAGCGCCTCCATCTTCCTCCGCTTCCTCTGCCCAGCCATTCTGTCACCTAGTCTCTTCGATATCACCAAAGGTGAGTGATCAGACTCACAAAAAAGTGAGTCGTATCACCTGTGTAGAGAAGTCGTCAGATTCAAAGAGGGTAACTTATGTCGCCTGTGTACGTAAATAGTTAGACAAACACAAGTCATGTTAATTGTGTTGGTGAGTGGTTGGGTTCTTAAAGGATGATTTATGTCTCTCAGACATGTGTGAATGATCAGAATCATAAAAGTGTAACCTTTAGATAGCTTAACTCACTTGCTTCTTTTGCCCGCAAATGCCGACATCGTACGATGAAGTGTACGATGCCAATGTGAGCATATGTGGATTCTGATTTTGAAAATTTGCGTTCTTGGAGTGATGTATCGGGTACGAAACTGAAGAACAGGGATTTTTTTGTTCAGATATACACTAATATGCATTGCATGCACACACTAAATTTCAAGTTCTGTCTGCACATTTATAATTATAAGAATTTGTTTCCTACCCTATACAAACCCAGGGTTTTCAGCATGGAGTGAGTTAATGTTATCAACAGAGTCATATTGCCATTCACATCTGCGCCATTTTTCTTTGCGCTGATATTGTCTGTTTTACTATATATCAGTGTTTGTCTCTTTCTCATTGCATCCTTCAGATCATGGTTTTCCTTCATATCATTGTTTTTCTGTACATCGCTGTTCTCCTTTGTATCACTGTTTGCCCGTATGTCACTGGATTCTGCATTGTCGCTTTGTGCAGAGTACCCCAATGAAAGAGCGGCCAGGAACCTGACGCTGGTGGCCAAGACCATTCAGACCCTGGCCAACTTCACAAAGTGAGTGCATTGCCGATCAGGGTCACCCAGTCACCGTGTGTATCAAGCTGGCATTCCAACTCCCTGCAAGAAAAAGAAAATGGATAAAGTCTGACAAAATATGACCAGAGGCTACCAGGGGGAAAAGAAAAAGATATGAAAAGAGAAAGAAAATATAAGATGTTGTTAGAGGAAAACATGGAGGAAGGGGGGGATGGGGGGGGGGGGGGGGGGGGGGGGTTGGATGGAACATGGAGGGTCAGACAAACCCACATAATGTTCATGAAAAAACTGGGTAGAGAAGGGATGGGGAGGGAGTGGGCAACAAGGGGAGAGTACTTAACCTGTTTAACACCCACTTTTGCCCTGAATCTCAAGTTTCTGCCTTTTTCCTTTTTATACATGTGTTCCAGTTTAGAATGCAGAAGGTTATCAATCATGATATTCGTGTGTGTTAGGGGGGGAGGGGGAAATGAGGAAATCGGTGTATATACAGATAGAAGTCCACTGAAAAGTGGCGAGTTGACATTCCCGTATGGTCTGTTGATGCTCCAGACGGTCAACATTCATCTTTCCTTGTCTGTCTCTGTGTTTACATGGAATTAAGGTTACCTAGTCGCAGAGTGCTTGAGTGAGAACATTGTTATTCACTTGTTCTAGTCTCTCACTGTAATTATGTGATGTCTAAATGCGTCAAACTGAGTCTCTTCCTGTATTTGGTGAGGATACGTCTGAGCTAATCATAAATTAATGTTGGTATTAAATTAAACTTTAATTAACTTTTGTTTAAACGCTTGAACTTTGCATTGCTTCAATACTCATGCCATCTCTGTCTATAGCAGTGAACTTCTTTCTCTTCAGCTCCATTTTAGTTCACCCAAAGTCATAGAATAGCTGTGAGTATTCCAAGTTGTACTGCTGTTTAGAGATATATGAATATTGAGCTTTTATATTGTTCTGCTCACCTAGCTATTTTAGGAGTATGAATTTTCGAGATGATATGCAGCTTTGTATGTGTGTTGCTTGAGTTTTTAGAGTGTGGCATGGCTACTATGATTTTATTTTCATGTTTATTTCAGTCATTTGTGTGTGTGTTGCATTTCTCTTTGTTCCAGGTTTGGAGGAAAGGAGGAATTTATGACTTTCATGAATGGGTTCATTGAAAAGGAAGCAATCAGGATGAAGAATTTTCTCAGGACCATTTCTGTGAGTATTTCACCAAACTGGAAGGCCTTTAAATATGAACAGTAGAAAATGTAGGATTCTTTATATATGGGTTGAGTGTGTGTGTGCATGCAGTGTGCAAGTGTGCATGTGTTTGATGCTCCTGGTGCAGTATGGTGTGTTTTTTTGTGTTCATATATACAGGGTCTGTATGCTTCAGAAAAAGACTTTTTTTTTTTTCAGAAAAAGACTTGAAATGTCATGGAAGTAGGAGCTTTTTCCAGTCACTTGAAAGTCAGGCAAGATAGGATTTTGGATGATTATGGGAACAAAGTTTTGAACTGTACTACACGCCCCACAGGAAAACTGTCACCATACCAAAATATACAGAAATAAAATGTAAGAAACTCTAGTATTGATGGTGCTGTCAAGGATGCCATCCCTTGATTTAGGAACCTTTTGGGGACCGGATGAATTCGCCAAAAAAACATTTTGTTGTTTCGGTCTCTTGAGCCCTGTTTTTGACTAAAATTTTGGTAAGGGAAAAGGTCAGAAAAAGTCGGATGATTTGATGTTGGTCATGTTGTATAACCTGCTTACATGTCTGTCTGTGTGCTCACAATGCCTCTCCCTTGGCTGAGGATGAAAAGAAGAAGAGATCCAAGGCCGCACACTTCATATGCATTTCTCATGGCACTTACTATCGTAGAACTCTGGTAATGATAATGTTGTGTGTGTGCTTGTGTGTGTTTATGCTTGCAGTATTTGAGTGTGAATGTTTGTTCACACTGACCGCTGTATCATATATGTAGGTATATCAAGAGAGGAAACCAGATCTTTAAGATTTCACTGACCACTCTGATGCAGTGTGTGTGTGTGTGTGTGTGTGTGTGTGTGTGTGTGTGTATGTATGTGTGTGTGTGTATATGTGTGTGTGTGTGTGTGTGTGTGTGTGTGTGTGTATATGTGTGTGTGTGTGTGTGTGTGTGTGTGTGTGTGTGTGTGTGTGTGTGCAGAGTGAAGACAGTGGGAACCAATTCCTGCAGTACGAAGGATACATCGACCTGGAGCGAGAGTTGTCTGTCCTGCACACCCTGCTCCTGGACTTCATTCACAAATCTCCAGAGGTACGACCTACCAAAATGTTTCACAGAGAAAAGTCCTGAATCTGTTAGGCCCATCGTACCCAGCTCTCATTGTGGCTTTGCCTGTGGCGGCTTTGCTCAGAATCATCAGTATCTGCAACATCACGCACATAGTGGGATGCTCATTCACACTGGCCCTGTGAATGCTCACACTGGCCCCGGGATGTAGTGATCATCTTTTTCATTAGCGGATGTAGGTGGAAACGCCCTGCATTTCCTGGATCTGAGCAGGCGCCATTGTATACAACTGAGGCAGCAGAGTAGTTGTTCCTGCAGCAGGCGTCCTCCTGAGAGCTCGATATTGACTGCTCACCTTGGACTTCTGATGTGTTTCCCCTCCGCTGAGGGTACGCACGTCATACCTATCGATCAGAAAGCAAAGTTCTCAGGTTATTGCTAACAATTATTCAGTGAGCAACGGCTTCTACTGTTGCAGAAATAAGTTTGTTTTGCAAATATCTTGGGCATTGCTAACACGGTTGTCTGTTGAAATACCCTTGATTTGGGCTAGTTCATCAGACCATGAGAACGTGTCTGCTATGCATAATGCAAATTTGTGGATTGCAGGATAGGTAAGGAAGTTTTTAACCTGCATTGGTCATGAACTCTTCAAATGTAAATTTCATGCTGATGCCAGCAATATGATCTTTTAACTTTTTCGTTGGCAGGTATTGTGGAGTGTGTGTGTGGACTAGCCTGTGTACAGTGACTCCTCCATGAATCACGCCTTCCTTGTAGCACATGTATGTCTGTGCTGTGCATTGCAGTACTGGCTACATGCTGCATGCTAACATGTGCAGACAGAGAGCTCTGCACAGGCATGCAGTGTATTTTAGGAAATTTTGGTATCCAAATGCACATTGTATGCATCATTAGTTGTACCAGAATACATTGTAAAGTCTTCCTACAAATTCTAGTTGTGTTACTTAGAATGTCGGTGTGGATTCTCTCTCAGTTTCCATGTTTGTCTGTCTGTCTGTCTGTCTCTCTCACTCTTTCTCTCTCTCTCTCTCTCTCTCTCTCTCTCTCTCTCTCTCTCTCTCTCTCCATCTTTCTCACCTGTGCTGTACTTAGGTATCTGTGTGTGTGCATGCATGCACATGCTTGTGTGTACAGAGTCGATACATGTTTGTCTATCAGTGCAGGTTTTACCTCTTGTTGATATTAATAGTTTTTGTAGATGACATATTATGATACTGCATTTTGATCACTGTTGAGATGAAGAAAGATGCGTTGAACTGCCGTGTATGTTTAATGGCTGACTGCAACATTGATGCCCATGTGTTGCAGACCACACAGAAGAGGTTGTCGGTTCTGATGTCTATCCTGACCTCCATCTCCGAGGCTCTTGAGGACCCCTCGGTGGGCCAGCCCCCAACAAGTCGCCGCAGTCACATTGCCTACGACAACATGCCTGGCACCACCTCCACCTTCCACACACCGCCACAGTGTTCACCTCCTCTGTCCACACAGTCCCCCGGTCCCTGGCTGCAGGCACAGATCACAGCACACCGCACACTCTGGGCCGCCTATCTGAGGCTGCCAGCACCAGAGACCAGGACATCTCTCCTACGGAAGCAGTGAGGGAGATACTGCGCCAGTGTGGAGAGCCAGAGGAGGACCTCCCCACTTTTGCTGCGCGTGCCATGAAGAACGGTCGTCGAGAGAAGGAACCTGCACAGGTCACCAGTGCTCCCGCTTCTGAGCAGTGCACCCCACCTCTGGATCACCGGTATAACGTGAACAGGAACACCAGCATGAATTACAACACGTTCAGCAGCAACAATGATGAATTGTCGGAGGAGTTCTCGGCACTGTATTCCTCTGTGTCAGTGGTGAACTCCTCCAGGTACGGCCACAGTGGTGGTGCGGAGGTGGACATGGCGGACGGCTCTGCCAGGGCCAAGTCCCTGTGTGAACCAGAACAGCATCAACGAGACGTTTAGTCCGATGGTCAGCACAGCAGATGACAGTGTGTATGGCGATTACATCGACCTCATTCCTTTCATTGATGAAGAGGTGGGAGGGCAGAACTCGTCCTCGGAGCTGGACTGCCCGACGGCCAACAGTTCTCAGATGTCCATTGGCCAGCTGTCCACGGTGGCCTCCTCAGGCTACCAGTCTCTGGGTTACAGTCACAGCAGCTCTCCTGTGGAGGTCGCCCACCATCCAGAGCTGACCCAAGAGGTGACCAAGTCTCCCATCATCCACTACCCCCCTCACCCCCTGTCCTTCAACAACCCTCTGTACCGCCATCAGCAACTGTCCCAGCACCACCGGCGTCTGGTTCCCCAGCACCCTACTCACAGCCCTAAAACAGTGCCCACACACACAGAGAAAGAGGCCAGGTCCTGGGACATGGTGCGAGGGGTGGGGGACGGGGTGGACACAGAGAAACAGGCTGGGCAGTTTGACCGCTCTGCAAACCCTTCCCGCTGCAGGGGACCCCCTCAGAAAACTGTCACAGCTGTCCAGCTCCAGTGGCAGCAACGAGTCGCTCAACACTCAGTCCCCCGCCGGTGGCCGAAGGGTGGGGGTGAGGAGCGAGGGAGGGGCTCAGTTCTCGGTGGGGTCGCGGGAAGCCTCGCCGGCCCAGACTCACAGCAGTCCCATGACGCAGCGCTCCAAGTCCCACCACGGAGGCCCTCCCCCTGAAGTGCCTCCCCGCCCTCACAGACTGTTGAACAAGCTGAGGGAGGGAGACTCTGGCCCTCCCCCTGCCATCCCCCCGCGCCCCGACCGCGCTCCACCTCTTACTGTGATAGCTCCTCCTCCGCTGCTGAGCAGCGCCACCTAGGCTCTCGTCCCTACCACCTGTCCCACAGCATGGACTTTGGCTGTCTGCAGAGACAGCCGGCCCAACCCTTACCTCGCACGGCCACGGATTCTGTGATAGTGAAAACCAGCACTCCCGTCCACATGCAGGCTGGGGGCACCGGCTCCCCGCGCTTCTCCCGAGAGAACAGTTTCTCCAGCGTTCACAGCGCGCAGAGTCAGGCATCTGGGAGTCACCGTCGTCTGTCGCCGCAGAGCGCAGTGCACATGGGCATCAGTTCTGTGCAGCGCAAACTGCAGGAACAGGAGAGAACCAAACAAGAGGTGGGAGCGTTGACTTGTTTACTGGATGAGGAGTGCCTGTTGTTCTGGATGTGTTGGCTGGTTGAACAGTTAGCTTTGTTCTCATAGTGTGGTTGATGGTTGGTGATAAGTGTGTCATGTGTATAATGAATTGGTCTCGGTGCAGGGTTTAACTATGTTCAGTTGGTATGTTTAGTGGTCTGTGATGTGTGTGTGTTTAAATCTGCTATCTTAGTGTGTATTATGGCTGGTTTTGAGTATTTCAGGTGTTTAACTCTGTTCTCTTGGTGTGTTTAATAGCCAGTATGGTAAGTCATAGTTTTGAATTGCCAAGTATCTCTGTAAATGACTAATGAGTTCCCTGTATTGTTGGTCATACTTGAAGTATCAAATTCAATGACAAAAGTCCCTACTTTTGAGATTTAGTGGAGCCTAGAGATCATTTTGTTGATCTTCAGATGGTGAGCTAAACTTGAAAATGCAGGCATTTTTTTTTTTACAGATAGATTCATAGTGATCATCTACACCTGTCAAAAAATAAACTGAGTTTGTCTTCCAGTCCAGGACAGTATGAGGAAGTGCTGAATTTGTCATCCAGTGTTATGGAATATGAGAACAAAATCCATGTTCCTGTTCAATCTTTCACTGACAACTCTGTTTAAATGGACTACATTAGCTCATGTTATGGAATATGAGAGCAAAATCCCTACTCCTGTTCAGTCTGCTTCTGACAACTCTGTGTAAGGGACTACATTAGCTCATGTTATGGAATATGAGAGCAAAATCCATGTTCCTCTTCAATCTTCTTCTGACAGCTCTACGTAAGTGGACTGCATTTGCACATGATCTTGTGGTTGACCTCTGCTTCCAGCGTCCTCACTTGCCTGAGACCAAGGTTCATGCCCTTTGCTAGCAGTATGAGAATGAGGTTCATGCCCTTTGCTAGCAGTATGAGAATGAGGTTCATGTCCTTTGCTTGCAGTATGAGAATGAGGTTCATGCCCCTTGCTTGCAGTATGAGAAGGAGGTTCATGCCCTTTGCTTGCAGTATGAGACGAGGTTCATGTATGAGAACGAGGTTCATGCCCTTTGCTTGCAGTATGAGAATGAGGTTTATGCCCTTTGCTTGCAGTATGAGAACAAGGTTCATGCCCTTTGCTAGCAGTATGAGAAGGAGGTACGTGCCCTTTGCTTGCAGTATGAGAACGAGGTTCGTGCCCTTTGCTAGCAGTATGAGAACGAGGTTCATGCCCTTTGCTTGCAGTATGAGAACAAGGTTCATGCCCTTTGCTTGCAGTATGAGAACGAGGTACGTGCCCTTTGCTTGCAGTATGAGAACGAGGTTCGTGTCCTTTGCTTGCAGTATGAGAACGAGGTTTGTGTCCTTTGCTTGCAGTATGAGAATGAGGTTTATGCCCTTTGCTAGCAGTATGAGAACGAGGTTCATGCCCTTTGCTAGCAGTATGAGAACGAGGTTCATGCCCTTTGCTTGCAGTATGAGAAAGGAGGTTCGTGCCCTTTGCTTGCAGTATGAGAATGAGGTTCGTGTCCTTTGCTAGCAGTATGAGAACGAGGTTCATGCCCTTTGCTAGCAGTATGAGAAGGAGGTTCATGCCCTTTGCTTGCAGTATGAGAACGAGGCTCATGCCCTTTGCTTGCAGTATGAGAACGAGGCTCATGCCCTTTGTTTGCAGTATGAGAACGAGGTACGTGCCCTTTGCTTGCAGTATGAGAACGAGGTTCGTGTCCTTTGCTTGCAGTATGAGAACGAGGTTTATGCCCTTTGCGTGCAGTATGAGAGAATGAGGTTCGTGCCCTTTGCTTGCAGTATGAGAACAAGGTTCATGCCCTTTGCTAGCAGTATGAGAATGAGGTTCACGCCCTTTGCTAGCAGTATGAGAACAAGGTTCATGCCCTTTGCTAGCAGTATGAGAATGAGGTTCACACCCTTTGCTAGCAGTATGAGAACGAGGTTCATGCCCTTTGCTTGCAGTATGAGAAGGAGGTTCATGCCCTTTTCTAGCAGTATGAGAACGAGGGTCGTGCCCTTTGCTTGCAGTATGAGAACAAGGTTCATGCCCTTTGCTAGCAGTATGAGAACGAGGTTCGTGCGCTTTGCTTGCAGTATGAGAATGAGGTTCATGCCCTTTGCTTGCAGTATGAGAACGAGGTTCATGCCCCTTGCTAGCAGTATGAGAATGAGGCTCATGCCCTTTGCTAGCAGTATGAGAACGAGGTTCATGTCCTTTGCTTGCAGTATGAGAATGAGGTTCATGCCCCTTGCTTGCAGTATGAGAAGGAGGTTCATGCCCTTTGCTTGCAGTATGAGAACGAGGTTCATGTCCTTTGCTTGCAGTATGAGAATGAGGTTTATGCCTTTGCTTGCTTGCAGTATGAGAACAAGGTTCATGCCCTTTGCTAGCAGTATGAGAAGGAGTACGTGCCCTTTGCTTGCAGTATGAGAACGAGGTTCGTGCCCTTTGCTTGCAGTATGAGAATGAGGTTCATGCCCTTTGCTTGCAGTATGAGAACAAGGTTCATGCCCTTTGCTTGCAGTATGAGAACGAGGTATGTGCCCTTTGCTTGCAGTATGAGAACCAGGTTCATGCCCTTTGCTTTGCTTGCAGTATGAGAACGAGGTTCATGCCCTTTGCTTGCAGTATGAGAATGAGGTTCATGCCCTTTGCTTGCAGTATGAGAACGAGGTTCATGCCCTTTGCTTGCAGTATGAGAACGAGGTTCACGCCCTTTGCATGCCCTTTGCTTGCTTGTATATGAGAACGAGGTTCATGCCCTTTGCTTGCAGTATGAGAACGAGGTTCACGTGCTGCGGCAGCAGCTGGTGGAGGCCCAGGTCGGCTTTGCTGCAGTCGGCAGAGATGAGGCTGAGATGGACCACGAGGTGGACACCCACCACCTCATGGAGGAATGGCAGTCACGCCTGGCCGAAAGTGTGAACAGCGAATCCGACAGCAGCAGGCCGAGAAAGATGGCCAGATGAAATCCATCATTGAAAGGTGAGCCAGTCAACAGCATTATGCAGTGAATCTGATTGGGATTGTCAGACTCTTGCTCACACAACATAGACGGACAGCAAGTCAGACAAGCCGAAGAGTTAGTTTTCAAAGTGAATGAAATTTTGAAAGGAATTCAAATCAAAGTAAGTTGGTCAGTTAACCGGGACAAAGGAATTACAAGGTTAAGTACCCATGTTTCAACTTGTAGCTCTTTGTTTTCATTGTCCTGAATGTTGTTGATCTTGCCTCAAGAAGACCTAAAAGGTCGAAACGCATCATGTTTTGTCTTCTAACAGGCGGATTTACTTTAAACTCCTTTTAAAACAGAAGAATGTTCCCCTTTATGAGTAGTACATTACACAAAATTCTTTCTACTTTGGTTTCATACAATTACATCTGTATTTCAGTTTGAAACATTACCATCCCTCACGGACTCAAAAAAATGTGTATTTCTGTTCACAGACAATGCCACACAAATACCTGTTATTGCAAACAAAATTGTCTGGTCCTCACATACCTATAAGAATTTTTCTTTCCTGGTTTTAGCCTTGGCAAGCCACAAAACTTTTCTTTCTCTGGGACTTGCAGAAAACCTCACTGTGCCTGTGTCCATCTCAGTGATAATTTTTTTTTATTTTTAAAGGGCAGACTGCGTGTCTAAAGACTGTGAGGAGATAAAGTTCCTAGAAAGAAAACACTAATCCTTTTATTTAGATCAGTGTGGAAAGTCCATTGTATCTGTGTAATATTAATCTTCATTTTGTATTCTCTTTTCGTTTCTTTTCGCCGCATTTTACCAGCAGGTTTCTTAAGCATGTCATAGGTCAGTAACAGCCTTTACTTTGTTTACCATTAACGTCCCCCATGTCATTTTTTTTTTTTTGAAGTATGAGGCATGTGCCCTGACCAGAACCTCTATGTAGGATGCCATCAACCAGTCTGTCCTCTGATTCAGATGACCAATCCACAGGTGATAGACCAATCACCCTGTGTAATTTGTTCACAACAGGCCACACATGCCTGCTGCCCATTTTCCATGACTGGGTGGGCCAAGGGTCAAGATGATGAACAAGACTTTAAAGGATCCTTCCCTTTTCAGAAGCATGCATAAGTGATCCATGTTTTCCAACCACATACTCGTCTCAAAAACAAACACTTGTGTAATCCCCAGAAAGTGGGCCCTTTTCCTCCTGACAGGGATGAAATCCATCCTCGAAACATGGGTATGTAAACCCATTGTAAATGCCAGTAGGATAGAATCCACTCTTGCAACTTGGGCATATGAATCCTGATGTAATTGTCAAGGAGATTAAAGCAGTCATATAAACGTAGGTATGTAAACTCTGTTGTAAATGTCAATGAGGGAAAAAAGTCCATCCTTGGAGCATGGCCATGCAGAGTATATCATACATGTTATTTGGGTGGAAAACCATCTTTGAAACATGGGCATGTACATTATGAAATGTGTTTGAGGTCAAATCTGTCTTTAAAACAGGGGCATTTAAAGCATGTCGTAAAATTTCAATAGAATCCATCTTCAGAACAACATCACCATGTAAACTATGTAGTAAGAATCACAAATTAAATCCATCCATGAAGCATGGGTATTTTAAACTATATTCCATGATGTTACTGGATATAAGTCTTTCAAACATAACATGTAAATTGTTTCATAAATGTCATTGGTGTAAAAATCCATCTTTGAAACTTGCGCATGTAATCCGTATCTTAAATGTAATTGGAGTCAAACACATCCTTGGAACATGGGCATGTAAACTGTATTTTGAGTAATATGATAATGAAGTCTGTCAGTGAAACATGGGTGTGTAAACTTTATGCAAATGACACTGACACGATTTATTATTCAAATACGGATGTGTGATCTGTCTTGGTAATACTGGAGCGAAATGCATCACTGAGACATGGGCATGTAAAGTGTATTGTAAATTTCATGGGGATGAAATCTGTCAATGGAACGCATAACATGTAAATATTTTATCATAAAAGTTCAGAAGATGAAATTCAGTTTCAAACAATGGTTTATGAGTGTGTTTGTGTTTCGGTATTGCTTTGATAAAATCACATGACATTAGAATCACATGACTGTCATTTTTACATTATTGAGATAGTGTGCACAGACTAGTCAACATTGGGTGCACAGACTAGTCAACGTAAAAGAGGAATAATGTGATTAGAGAATTTCTGTCAAAACTTTACCTTGTTGATATTTCCGTTTTCCACACACCAATCAATATAGGAAAAGTACTGCATAAAGAGCATCTAGTGTCGCATTTTTCATGTTCATATTTTTTGTCATGTCCACAAACTGGTCATTACAGGAGAAAAAGATTAGCATAAGAGCGAGTTACACCTCTGTTTTACAGTGTTGATATTGTTGGTGTTTCTGTTATGTTTAACAAATTATCAGCAGAAACAAGGGGCAGTATAAACTGCAAACTACTACCCTGTTTTACATAGTAGGTATAGTTGATACTCTTGTCATGTGTGCAGACCGGTCAGCATAGAAGAGGAGCTGCGTAAAGACCAAAATACTGTCCTGCTTTGCATCATGGATATTTTTAATATTTGCGCCATGTCCACAGACTGATCAACCTAGAAGAGTGGTCTTTTGAAGGGCAAATCACCATCTTATTTGGTATCGTGGATATGGTTGATATTTGTGTCACGTCCACAGACTGGTCAACAGTAAAGAAGAGCTGTATAGTGAGCAAGCTCCTATCCTATTTCACATCACTGATATTGTTGAAATTTGAGATGTGACCTAGTTCACATCACTGATATTGTTTCTGTTTGTGTTGTGTTCGCAGACTGGTCAGTAAGAAGAGCTGTACACAAAGCAGATTGTTGTCCTGTTTCACATCATTGATGATTTCATATTTATGCTGTGTCCACAGACTGGTCAACATGGAAAAAAAAAAACTGAATAAAGAGCGAATTACTAGTAGTTCTAGCTCACATCACTGATACTGTTGATAATTGTTTTGTGTCCACAGACTGGTCAACAAACTAAGAAGATCTGAATAAAAAGAGCAAATTGCTATCCTATTTCACATCACCAATACTGTTGATATTTGTTTCGTGTCCACGGACTGGTCAACCAAAAAAAAAGAAGATCTGAATACAAAGAGCAAATTGCGATCCTATTTCACATCACTGACATTGTTGATGTTTTTGCTGTGTCCACAGACTGGTCAACAAAAAAGAAGATCTGAATACAAAGAGCAAATTGCGATCCTACTTCACATCACTGACATTGTTGATATTTTTGCTGTGTCCACAGACTGGTCAAAAAAAAAAGATCTGAATACAAAGAGCAGATTGCGATCCTATTTTACATCACTGACACTGTTGATGTTTTTGCTGTGTGTCCAAGACTGGTCAACAAAAAAAATGAAGATCTGAATACAAAGAGCAAATTGCGGTCCTATTTCCCATCAGTGACATTGTTGATGTTTTTGCTGTGTCCGCAGACTGGTCAACATAGAAGAAGAGCTAAGGAAGGAGCAGGCAGAGATGCAGAAAGTGGTCCATGAAAAGCAGCAGGTCATTGAAATCCAGGAACAGCGGATCCGAACCCTGGACACCGCCAATGCCAAACTGCTCCAGGCTCTCGCCGAACTGCGGGAACACGCGTCCTCCAGCGGCATGGTGGACGACAGCAACAACAACAACAACTCGGGTGGTCTGGATGGGGGTGGTCGTGGCTCCAACAGTGCGGCTCACAATGGGCTGACAACCCCCATCCGCTCTAAACTGACGGCTGCTGACTTTGCCGGCTTCAAGAGCAGCACCTGCTGATGTGATGGATGAGCTTACCAGGTGTAAGCAAGTTTACCACAGCGAACAGCAGTTTGAATGAATCAGGTGTTGGCAGGTTCTTTGAATGATCAGGATGGATCCAGTGTAAACCAGTTCATATGAGTGAATAGTGATAAGAATGAATTGGGTAGAAACCAGATTACCTGTGTGAACGGTGATCAGCGAGAACAAGAAAGTGTACACAAGAACACCTGCATGAAGGTGAACCAGAGAAAGAATCGGGTGTAAAACAGATTACCAGCATGAACAGTGACCACGGACCGGGTGTAAAGCAGGTTACTAACATGACTAGTGACAGGAAAGGACCAGATGTAAACTAGGTTACCTGTGTAAATAGTCCTCAGAGAGGACCAAGCATCTGACAGCCGCCAGCTTTGCAGGATTCCAGAGCTAAACCTGTTGATGCAAGAATCAAGATTATTTGTGAAAACTTGCACTTAGAATTGATTGCATTTCCTTTTTTTTTTAACTGTTGCAAAGTGTGTTGTTGGATCTGTTGAAAAAGATTTCCTGTCACATGGTAGGGAAGGTGAACAAGACCGACGCAGAGAAAATGTTAGTTATCTCTTGATTTTTGCAGAGACGTTAGTAGGAAAACTAGGTTGCATTTTTTTTTTCAAAAAAGAAAGAAAGGAAAGGAAAAACCTGGGGTCAAGTCTGAAAGATGCTGCTGACTTCGTGGGACTGAAGTCACACCTCTTGGGCAGAGGGATGAGGTTGTTGTGTAAGTGTGTGTCAGATGTGAAAGATGTTTGCTGATTTCGTGAAGGTTATAAAAGCATGGCTAATCAAGCCAGGTGGTGACCTGTAGTTATGCTGATATCTCATAGAGCTGAGAACGGTTTCAAAATTTGTTAGATTTTTAGAGTGGCGCATTATGAAACCTACCTGGGTGGGGGAAGAGGAAGAGCTGCAGATTTATTTGGGATTGGCCTTCATTGTTCTAGTTTCCAAACTAGTCATAGAATTTGACAACGAAAGGCATGCATGCACATCAGACACTACACGTTCACACCCTCACACACTCAAACACTCACACAAACACACCCTGTCACACACACACACACACACACACACACACACACACACACACAGAGTGATCTATCACCGAACATACCGTAAAACATCTTGTGGTCTCTAATGCTCCTGTGTCGGTCCAAAGATTACAGCTCATTCTGATTTGTGCTGGTATATATATCATGATATGTAAGCTGATCCTTATCAGAGAGAATAACTCTCACAGGGGTTTCTGTAGTGGGATGAGTTTAACCTCCACCAGTTTTCACTCATGACTACACAGTCTGGACATTGTGGGT
Source organism: Conus betulinus (assembly GCA_016801955.1). Taxonomy (NCBI): domain Eukaryota; kingdom Metazoa; phylum Mollusca; class Gastropoda; order Neogastropoda; family Conidae; genus Conus; species Conus betulinus. The sequence continues at coordinate 140,558 of JADBJO010001098.1, forward strand.
TCCCCTGTGCCCGTACACTGACACAGGCTCTACTGTGTAATTTTACTGTGTTCATCCCTTTTCAGAAGTTGCAGGTTCTGGTGGACACATATTGCGCAAAGACTTCTCAATAGTTTATGCTTCAACAGTTGACAGAAATTCACCTGGAACCATACTCGTGGCACTGCGATGTCTAGTTGCTGCTCTTAAGAACATGGGTCTACTTGGACCACTGAGACATCCAGTTACTGCCCTTTAGAATACAGGTCTACCTGGACTCATTGCAGTATCCATTTACTTCTCTTTAAAGTATGGATCTACCTGGAGCCGTGCTGCATCGGAAGTGTATAGTTTAAAGGAGGCACATGATTTATTTCTTTCCCTTCTGATGCCCAGATACCAAACTTTGCCGACAAAGAGTAAATTACCCTTTTGAAAGATGCCTAAAACTTCATTGAAATGGTTTGTATGGTTATAGAAATGCAGTGGCGGTTTTTGTTTGTCAGGGTACAGGGGTGACCAGAAAGCAAAGATGAAGGTTAAAGGTGGCTGATGAACAGTTGGGTCAGAATAATGTTCTGGGGTGGTCAGGTTATGGTACATTGATAGTGATATATTACAGCATGCCAGGGCAGTGTGATTTAATGAAGGCACTGTAGTCATGAATAGTGTGTGGATAGTAGGGAATGTTCTACATTAGCCTTGGTGCTGTGGGATTTGATGAAGTCACAGTAGTCATTAACATGCAGTGCATGTGAGATGGCAGAGTAGCTTACAGGGATGATCATGTTGTAGTAAAGATATGATGAGGGCACTGTAACTATAGTGCAACAGAAATGAACAAATTGTCTTTCTCCTTTCTTCATTACTTCTGATCAATCTATAGAGTGTTCAAGTTGCAGTGTGAGCTGGTAAAGGTACGGAAAGACTTTCTTTATTTTTACTAACTAAATTGAGGCTTGGAGCATGGAGCACATTCCTCGGTCTTTATGGACACAATCCATTTTATTTCTAAACTATGAGGCACGTCTGTTCAGGACGCATTGATTTCACTGCAATGTTGCAAACAAACTACAGTTTGCCGCTGTTTGACACACCAGACCCTGCCAGCGTGACCCTACCTGAGCACAGAGAGCACAGGTGGGTGTGTGTGTTGTGTGTGTGTGTGTGTGTGTGTGTATGTATGTATGCTGGACTGATGTCCACACGTGATGGTGTGAGCTGTGTACACCCATACCTTGACGTTAACAGCAGATCATGTGGACAAGTGACCATCATGTCTTCGTGTCTGTACTGAGGAAACCTTTGGGGAAAAACAAAAAACAAAAACGAAAAAAGACCCCCTGATCAGAATTTGATAAAACGTCATCATTTTGTCATGCGGAGATTATGGCAATGAACAGTTATTGTCACCACTGTCATCATCAATTCTGGTCAAGATGATTATATTACTGCATCAAGCATTCAGTCTTTGATAATTTGAGGACGCTTGGTGATATTGTGATCTGCATGTGAGTTTGTGATTTATTAAATGTTTGTTTGCAAGTTGTGAATTGTGTATGTTTTTTTTTCAGCAGCCCTGAAAAGGCTTTGTTAGAGAGAAAAAATACTCAAAAGCATAATTATATCTGTACATTGTTTATTTCCTGAACATGCATTTCAGTATATCACCTTATCAAGACCCACCTGGTTGTGAGCACAGCAGCTGGGCTGTGGTGGAAATGAATAAAAATTTAAATGGGTTATCATACCCACATGGTAGTACTGTTGATACTGAGCTACTGTCTGATCAATATACTGATGAAAAAGCATAAGATGACAGCTTACAGAACTGAAAAAAGGCATGTGGCATAATCAGAGCTGCCAAGGACTGATTGTGCATTGTTGACTACTGAATTTGTTGTGCGCTACATAATTTCACATTTGCCAAAACGGCCATGAAAATTCAGAGCTTTCGATCATCATGCTTCATTGTGGTACATGTGAACATCACGAAGCAGCTGATAGTGTTACATTTCAAATGCCTGTATCACTCACTCAGAGCCAAGTATGACTGAGTCGAACCAATATCGCATGTTATTTTTGTCTGCCAGTCATTGAGTTTCAAACTAAGCACCTTGAGAAGTGACCATGCATCAAGGTTTTGAGACGGTTGGCAAGTTCCTCTGCCAGAGGCTTGCCTCCATGATTTTTCTGTGCTGTGCTCTGTGTGTGTGTGTGCATGCGTGCGTGTGTGACTCTTTGATATTGCAGTACCACTATAAAACTGTTGATAAAACTACCGAAATTAGCAGTAGCTATCGTAGATATTGCTTGAGGGAGAGGGGAGGAGGAGGGGGGTGACCTGCTCTGCATAATGTGTTAGAGCATTGAACAAAAGACATAATGTCACATACTTCATCAGAGCTTTGAGGAAGAAAAAAAAAAAAACACCATTAACGATGTTTTATCCAAGTTGAAGTAAAAAAGCAGCTGAGGCGTGGTGCTAGTTCTGCATGACTCGAGGTGACCAGTTTGTCATGACGTTGGTGTGGCTGCTCACTGCTTTGAGTCATGATGTCATGTCAGTTTCATCAGGGATTGTGTTGACAGTGTGCGTGGCACAGGTTATTATGACGGCATTGCCACCAGGAACTGATTATTTCATTGGAAGTGGGCAATGTGCAATAGCTTCATTCCTTATTGCATTTTTTTTTTTTCTGTCTGCTTATTTGTCTCAACGGCCTTCCCTCCCCCTCCAAACATCCACCGTCCCCCCCCTTCTCCTATACCTTTCCTTCCCAACACCCTGCTTCTCAGTCATGTCTGTATTAGCCCAGGCATCTCTCTGTGTCTCTCTGTCTCTGTCTGTCTCTGTCTGTCTGTCTGTCTCTCTCTCTCTCTCTCTCTCTCTCTCTCTCTCTCTCTCTCTGTGTGTCCCCATGGTAACATTTTACCAGTCTTGTTAATCCCTTTATCTCTGGATGTGTCCATGTTTGGGTGAAGAAGATCGCTTCTCACTGAGGATGGAGGGTTGCTTGCTTTGTGATCTGCTGACTAACCAGCTGTGGTGATAATGTTCATGGTGATGTACTTACCGTTTTACTGCAATTCAAGATGAACTGATGCCTATCGGAGTGATTAATGGATTCGTACAAACCGGTCGCAGAAATGATCTGTATATGTCTTAAAGAGACTGTTATTTGTGAACATTCCCTGTTTCAATATTGAAAAAGAAAAAAAAAACTTATTTTTGACTAGTTGTCAAGTCAGATTGAGTGCTGAATGGTTCCTTTCCATTCAGAAAAGTTAACAAAAGTTAAAAGGAATGGCGGGACTGACAGTGCATGGAACCAGCCACATGGTAATGTGTGGCTGCCCTCACACATTTTTATGACTTGAATCCATAGTATAGTGCATGCCTTGCACGAAAACAGCGTGGTTGATCTGTGTGTGTGAGGGCGACTTGAAGACGACTGGTGAAGACAGTGCAGGACCTGGTTGCTGATTCCTCTGCGTTTCCTTCACTCCCCTCTGGTGGTGTGGTCCTGTGCCATCCTGCTTCTGTGTCTCATGTCACAGCTCAGAGCGCTCGCGCTCATGGGATTCAGTTAATCTTTACCAGACATGGCTTTTGGCAACGCACCTCAGATGATGTAACTTCATCACCACCGGTGTATTCACAGAAGTTTTTGTCTTGAAGGAGTAAGGGTCTTGGAAGATCCGCATTATGGTCAGAGGGTGAGACACAAAAAAGTTTCCGTAAAAATGCATGGGTTATGAGAGACCTGCATTGTCAAAAGCGCTTAGTCAAAAGTGACGTCCAGTAAAGGTTATAGCATATGGATCTTGTATGGTCCTGATCATCTGCAGCGCAGATTGCGTGAATGATTTACTTTTTTTTTTTTAACTTTTTCACACAGGAGCATGCAAATTGGATAACAAATAGAGTAACAGTTTTTGGTATTTAAGTCTTTGGTGAATATCTACACTTTAATTCAAATATTTGGCACAGTTCAAGAGATATCAAGTTTTCATTGTAACACTCAGTGCGCCCAAAAAGCACTGCAGCGGTTAATGCAGCCTGGTTCCCATGGTGGCATGGAGGGAGTGATGCGAAACCTGTCACACTGGCCATCTGGGGCTGGTCAATCCAAGCATTGGGAGTCGGTGTTTGAAAGCAAGTAGCACATGGTGACAAAGTTCATGGGTGTCCACACTGCCGCACAACAGCACACTGCACAACACTACACAGTGACAGCCTTCAGGTCCACAGTCGGTGGCATAAGTCTGATGTGCGCGTGTCTCGATGTGTTCATGCACACGTTTTTTTTGTTACTCCCAAAGCATCGGCAGGCAGTGTCTCATGAACATGAAGTGAAAGGTCAAAGTCTCGGTTTGTGTATTGTAGATGTTGCACGGTGAGCGCCGTTTATACACAGACAGCACATTGTTATGCTAAACATTTTTTCTGGCTCATTGTTTCATTTGTCTCTCTGTGACCGTGTCAGGTGCGGCATTCTGTGTACATTTTGCACATCACTATACAAGAGAACAGTAAGCAGTCTGATGGTGGAGAACAAACTAAGGTATTTCAAGTGTCAAAAGAAACACAAGCATCCGTCATTGGAAACATCAAAAAGTCAAATACATGCATTTTGCCTTAATGCATGGGCAACTTCGTTCAGAGACAAACATCACAAAAATTGCAGGTGTGGCAACAGTGATGTATGAAAACAGCACAAAAGCTCGCTGAGATTCATTTGCACTACAGTGTAGGAAAATCACCCAAAGCACATTTAGATATTAGAGACAACAACAAATAGTGCAGTGCAGCCTAATATAGACCAACAGTATATTGCACTATGGCAGTTCGTGTCAGCCCAGCAGTATGATTGATGTATCTTTAACCTGTGTTCTGCACTGCTGTTACGACGGCCTGTACTGGGGGTACTCCAGTGTTGTTCACCTGTTGTCATGATTTGAAGCAGAGGATTCACCTGTTGCAGGCTGACAGGTCTCCAATGCTGATGCTGTTAACACTGTGCTCATGTCACACACAATGGGGCAGAGGGAAGGACATATGCACAAGTGATTTCTATCCCTGGAAGAAAGTGTGAGGGGAAGGGTTGATAAGTGTGTGTGTGTGTTTGTTTTTAAGATTCACTGCCCAGGTCTGCAGACAAACTTTGGTGTTTTAAAACAGGTGGCACATACTCACCTTTTTTTTTCAAATACTTGTTCCTTTAAAAGACGGACCAATGTTGTTTCAAGATTACTTCTTAAGTATGGGCATACATTTTTGCACTTGCATTACTAAAACTCTCTCTCTCTTCTCTCTCTCTCTCTCTCTCTCTCTCTCTCTCTCTCTCTCTCTCTCTCTCTCAATGTTTCCTCACATTTGTTGCCAACATTTGCCTGTACCACAGACATCATAATTAACACCTGTACCACATTCTGTACAAAACATCATAATTAACACCTGTACCACATTCTGTACAAACATCATAATTAACACCTGTACCACATTCTGTTTGTTTACCTATGTTCCACACTGCCACATGACACCAAGTCATCAAGGGCTGTAACTCTGGCAACTGGGTGTTGTAAATACAGTTATACTTTATGTGATGATAGGTGTAAAGCCAACTTGTACATATCCATAGAATATCACAACAGATGTTTTGGGACAACTGAACAGTTATTGCTTCCATTGGATTGTGTGGATAAAATGCGTGGAAAATGTTTTCTTTGAAAATGTTTAATAAATTTAATGAGGAGAGAAGACAAAGTGTGTACTGGTATGTCCATTTGTTGTGCATGAAAGCATACATACTGATGATGATGGTCGTCTTCCTCTCTCTCATTCTCTCTCTCTCTCTCTCTCTCTCTCTCTCTCTCTCTCTGAGTTCCACAGTATGCGTGTGTATGAGCGTGGGCACGTATTCTAGCAAATCTGATCAGCCTCACAACAGTGAAATTCTTGTTTCTGAAGATGTCAAATTCATCAATGTAATACCCGAGTTCCTTCAAGAATGTGATCAGAGATATGTATATGTACTATAGATCAAGCTTTTCCCAGTATAATCAATTCAATACCATTAGCTTACAAACACCCCCACAACTCCATACTATTGTAAAGTATGCCAGCAAAAAAAAAAAAAAATTAATAGGATGCAGTTATACCAGGAGAGGCCCACAGCTTTATGGTCTGAGAGTTTGCTGGAAAAGCTGATGGTTGCAAGTTCAGCGAATCGGTCAAGGGATCAGAGTTTTGCGGCTGGAAAGCTCTCACTGTCCACCCAGCTGTGAATGAGTACCTGACTGATCATCTCACTACGTGACATCCAGTAGAGCGACTTCCAGAGAAGTAAATCCAGTAAAATGCTAACTCGTTGAGTGATATTCCATTGCCGTGACATACATTACTACAGCAATGTACTACTGGTATGACCCTCCACTACAGCGAATCCCACTACAGCGCGACTAATCTGTGTGTGTGTGTGTGTGTGTGTGTGTGTGTGTGATTCATATGGTGACATGTGAATAAAGTGCAAGAGGGATTAGGATTGGAGGGGTAGTAGTTCTGCTCAAAAACTTTGATGTTCGCCTTCAAGTTCGGAGTGATGGTCAATGCCCTTGCACTGTGCCTCTTGCTATAACTCAAAGTTGTACTGACATTTAAGAAAACATTATGAACAGAATACCAACGTTTTTTCATTCAAAGCAAAGAAGCATAATTAACACACCAAAATACGCGCGCACACATACACACACAAGCGCACACACATGCGCGCGTGCGTACTCACGCACATACACATACACATACACATACGGACGCGCGTGCCCGCGCGCGCACACACACAAAAGTACGCACTTACCTAAATACACAAATGCACGCATCTCAATACGAACACACCCATACCCTCACATACACTCAAACTTGCACACTCACGCACAGACTTACACACACCACACACACACACACACACACACACACACACACACACACACACACACACACACACTCATACTCGAGCACTCGTACACACATGCATTCACTCTCATAAACACACGCATGCACGCACACACACGCGCGCGCACGTACATACATATCCACGCCCATTCAGGATACGCTTCGGTGCTCGCACCCCGATCCGTCGGTGCGCAACAGCAGGGGCCCAGAAATCCACCAGTCGGACATCGACACAAGTTTGGAGCAAGCTATAGACAAAAAGTATTTCGGAAGGATGTGTTCCATCAAACGGATGATGTAAGTGTGCTGCTGTGTGAATCAGACGACGACCTTTCAGAATATTCCTGCGATCCGTGTTCGGAAGACGATCGCTTTTTTCTGGTTTAACAACCAGGAAGAAAGACATGTCATAAGAGGAATGTCTTAAATTGTCCTGCATTTGGAAAGGAAGACGCATCGGCAACACGAAGCATGCAGAGATCCAAGCATGTGCTCTATGGCGGCTGCACGCTGTCCACGGACTGATCCAGTTTTTACCTGGGGTGACCGTCGTCTACAGAACTGACATTGAACACCAGTGACATTTTTCTCGTTCATGATTTCATCACGTAAAGTGAAAAAAACAGGATATTCCTGTGGTTTCCATGTTAATAAAATCGAAATTGAGTCGCGTTTTGTTGTTGTACATCCCGCCGATTTTGCTTAAAGGGCTTTTACAGCCTAACAGCATTAAACTTCGTTCATTCGTTCGTTTGTCCAAACATCAAAGCAATAAGCCAATAGAGGAGATAATTTCTACATACACTAACATAAACACACACACACACACACACACACACACACACACACACACACACACACACACACTGACTGAGCCCATATATACCGGAATTCAGAAACACCAATTCTGTGTGACTACATGTATATCCAATACATGGTAATCAAGGGTCATTAAAGTATGGAACTGGCTGACATATTACTCGTAAGAGTCGAACAGCTTATGGGTGTATATGGATTGGGGAAGGGGAGAAGAGGGAGGAAGATGGGGGGGGGGGGGGGGGGGGGAGATAAAGCCTTGCTCTACGTGCAAATTAGACGCCGAACCATACTGATATGGAATATGCCTTGAATAAGATTTTAACGTTTCAAAAATTCGCGAATTGGTTCTAAAAACAAACAAACAAAACCTGTTAGGGGGGAGGGAGGCATCGAGGAGAGGGTGGGGCGGAAGAAGAATTAAAATATTCTAAGTGGATGAGATTTAATAAGAGTAACAGCCAACATTGTCAGCTCCAGCCGTTCTCATAACTGGGATTAAAAACACTTGACAAAGTCAACGGAAGCTTGAAGGACTTTATGTGATGGTAGGTGTAAAGCCACACACAAGAGCGCGCGCATGCACGCACGCACGCAGGCGCACGCACACACACACACACACACACACACACACACACACACACACACACACACACACACACACACACACACGGTCTTCATTGACAACATGGTTAATGATATGACCCAAACAATAAAAGATGCAGCATCTCTATCACTCAAACAAGAGAAATGCGCAAAAAAGAGAGAAAAAATCCGAAACACAAAAAATGGTTTGATGAAAAATGTTTTCTTCTAGGAAAGAAGTAAGATCACTTTTTAAATGCACTGAACAGACACCCTTTCAATCGATACCTACAGGCAAAGTACTTTTCAACTGTGAAGGCATACAAAAGTATTTTAAGAAAGACAAAAAAATATATAGAGACAAACCTGTTGGAGAACTAAATGAAGCCTTTGAAAAGGGTCCAAATCAAGTATGGAGAACACTAAACGAATTAACAAACATACAAAACACGAATCAGAATAAAAGGAAGGAAATCCATGAAGACAAATGGATATCTCACTTAGAAAAATTAATTAGCAGAAAAATTGAAATAACAGAGCAGCAGAGAAAAAAACTGATTGAGCAAAAACTGTCTGAAGCAAGAAATATTATATATAATCCAAACGTTGATGACCCAATTAGTATATCAGAAATCCATAAGACATTTCGAAATTTAAAAATTTTTTTAAAAGCCACGGGAAAGGACGGAATCTCAAATGAAGTAATCAAAGCCAGTTTGCATAATATAATTATACCTCTTAAGAATATATTTAACTGGGTACTAAGATATCCCACTCAGTATCCCACTCTGTGGAAACATGACATTTGTATGCCCATTTATAAAAGCGGCGATCCTACAAATCCTAACAATTATCGTGGAATTACTTTAAATTGCTGCCTGAGTAATGCTTTCTGTCAAATATTAAACAATAGGATTACAAATTACATAGCAGAGATTTATTTATAAAAGAACAGGCAGGATTTCGAAAATCATACAGAACAACAGACCAGATATTCATATTAAAAAAGATCATTGACAGTGAAATAAGAAAAAAAAGAATGGCAGGCTATACTGTTGTTTTGCAGACTTTAGAAAAGCATTTGACAGCATATGGCATGACGCTTTACTTCTGAAACTATACAATATAGGTATCAATGGCTTTTGTTATCGGGTTATAAAAGATATGTACACAAACGCGATGGTTGGTGGAAAATCAATTAATGGATTTACAAGATCAGTCCCCCGGTCAAACAAGGACTTCTTCAAGGCAGTTCGCTTAGCCCGACGCTATTTAATATCTTTATAAATTATATTTCAAACTATATTGATAACAATTATTCTCCTGTTATAAACAAGCTGAAAGAAACACGAATATCGCATTTATTATATGCTGACGACGTAGTTATGTTGTCAAACACAAAATCGGGATTACAAACAAAAACTTAACACATAATTATTTGTACAGAATGAGGCATGAAACTAAATAAAGATAAAACAAAAGTTGTCATATTCACTAAAACTGACTCAAAATTTTCAACCGCATTTACATGTGGAGATGATCCTCTTGAGACAGTAAATGAATACAAGTATTTAGGAATAATTCATAAAAGTGGAGAGCTACATAAACCTCAAGATCATGTAGCAAAACAAGGTAACAAAGCTGTACATTCCTTACTACGTAAAGTAAAGGGAGAACATGTCAATGTATCATCAATAGCAAAACTCTTTGATGCTTTGATTTCATGCTGCAGAAGTTTGGTTTCCATTTACAGAAAAGATAGGACATGTTGAAATGCAGACTACAATGTTCGACATTTATCACAAATACCTATTATCCAATAATCCGATCAAGAACGTACATGTAAAATTTTGCAGACATATATTAGGCATACACAGAAAAGCAATGAAATGGCCAGTACTAGCTGAACTTGGAAGATTTCCCTTGTCAAGAAATAATGAGTCAAGTAGTCATGTTTTGGATCCATATAATGGAATCAAAGGAAGACTCATGTCTAAGAGAAACATACGAAGATCTTGACCTATCATCTTCATGGAAATCTTCTGTAAAGATGATCTTAAGTAATATTGGAATGACACACGTATGGAATAACCAAAGTACACTTAAACCCTCAAAGATTGCGTTATGCAAAAGAGAGAAAGTTACAAAGTGATATATATACAGTTTTGGAAAAAGAAAAAGAAAAGAGCACCAAGGTTAAAATTTTATAATGACATCAGTAATAAATATAGGCTTGAACCGTACCTCATCAAATGCACAAATAAACATTACAGGAAAGAACTTTGTAAATTAAGAATTAGCGCACATGACCTCGCAATAGAAAGAGGTAGATATTCCCATATTAAGCGTGAAGACAGGAAATGTACAACTTGCAATATAATAGAAGACGAGGTACATTTGTTAGACTCAAATGTTACGATAAAATCAGGAATACGTTTAAAAAAACGTATCATAAACAAAATGGATATATACGAGGGTACCTCATTGAAAATAAGTACTTTGATGTCTAATAATGACCTTCAGGTTGAAATTGCGAAATATGTATATGACTGCTTTACATGATGACTTTTTTATGTAAACTAGGCTCTGTGGGAGATCTGCCCTTGATTGCTGGCGCGGGCTTTCGTTGCCTGTCTCTTTTGTTGCGCTGCAGCTGTCCATTCTTCACATTAACTGGCACCTTTGTGGATAGAGTAACGCCATCTAGCTTGATCCGCAGCTGTTTGTTGCCAAGTGTCAGGGTTGATGTTAAACGCTTTCAAGGATGTTTTTTGAGAGTGACTTTGAAGCGTTCCTCTGACCTTTATCAGAACGCTTTCCTTGTTGCAGCTCACCGTAGAAGTAAAGAGTCTCTTGGGCTCCGGTGGTTTGGCATGCGAGCTACACGACCTGCTCATTAAAGCTGAGACTACATCAGGATGGTGTGGATGCTCGGCAGGCCTGCTTGGTCGAGCACCTCTGTGTCTGGGATTTTGTCCTGCCATTTTTGTTGTTGTTTGTTTTACAATCTTCTGAGGCAGGTTGTGTAGAAGTGATTCAGCTCTTGGCCTACCGTTGTTACACTGTCCACGTTTCCTCTACGTCTCTGGTTTCACATGCATAGAGGAGTGTAGGGATAACAACTGCTCTGTACACCTTCAGCTTGGTCTCGAGACTGATGCCTCTTCTATTCCAAGCATCGGTGTGTAGTCTGCCAAAGGTTGCTCTGCTTTTGCAATTCTGATGCTCACTTTATCGTCGATGGTGACGTTCTGGGACAGTGTGCTGCCAAGGTAGGTGAATTTACTCTCTGCAGCGAGTCTCACACCACTGACTGTAATGTCAGGCTCATGGGTAGGTCTGCCTAGCGCACCTTGAGTCTGTACCTACCAACCTGCCAATCCCAACCCCTTCCCCTCCTCCACCTTCCTGCTCCCTACACACACACACACACACGCGCGCGCGCGCGCGCGCACACACACACACACACACACACACACACACACACACACACACACACACACACACTCGCACGCACGCACACTCCACAGTTGAGCAAACCGAGTGATCAAGAATCATATCGCCTGTTAAAAGCACAAAGGGATTTGTCGCTGTTGTGGCATCCTGCT
>JADBJO010001098.1:157500-207500 GCA_016801955.1 Conus betulinus
ACAATTATTCATACATGGGGAACTCACACTATGACTGGCAAAACCATTCACTGATTTTTTTTTTCCGATTTTTTTTTCTACCAGAATCATTATCTGACAATCTGTTTGAGCACCGCTTGATATATTTTTTTTTGAAAAATCGTTAGTCATCGGATGAATTATACTTCCAGATAAATTTGTCTAAAGGAATTTAGCCTTTACAGAAGCATTGCACAATAAAAAAAAAAATTGAAAAGATAAAAAGTCAACATCATATCAACTCTGAATATTCATGCAAAAGGGTGATAATTCTTATGAGCCAGTCATTAATATGACAGCAAATGTCATTTTACGTTTTCTTCCGGCCGGCTGAGATTCTCTGGAATCCATTGCTCTTGGGGTCTTCTGGAATCTCTCGGCATTCTGTTCTTTCTTCACTTACTATGACATCAAGTCTCTCTTTACTTTCCCCTTTTCCACTACAGTTATGTCCCCGTCTGTGTTTTTGTGTGTGTCCAGCTGTTATTTCCCTGATCTTGAGGTTTTCCTGTCACGTCCACTGCCTCTAGTAACCTTCCATTTCTGCCGGTCGTGGACCGGACTATCTCATAGTCTTGCCTCCTGAGGCCTCAGTCATTGTTTGTGATCTTGCTTTTCCCACTTCAAGTTGTTCTTCTCGACTTTGGATTTCAGGTGTAGCCGTTCCGCTTGGCTTCAGTGGCCAAAATAGAGCGCAGCTCCATCGAGACCACATTTTTGTCGATTTTGGCCTTCTCTGATTCCATTACGCCTCTGCTGATATTGTATATTAACAGAAGCCAGAGAGACTTTGTGACATGCACAGCAGACACGACACTTCGTATTTTCCATGGAGGCCACATTCATTTATCATCTGTAAACATTCTTCTCCCTTATGAATCATCCTTTCCCCTCTTTGTGTCTTTCAAGGAGTTATCACATCACCTCTCAGGGCTCTGGACTAGTTCTTTTGTCACTGGTGGAATAGCTTGGTTGGTGAACTTAAACTGTTTCAACGGCTTCTTCCGCAGTGGAGCAGCCCTATGTGCTTCGTGATTTCAGTTTGGTTTGAAACTCAGCCTGGACTAAGCAACTAGCTCGTCGAACTGCTTCAGCATTCTGTGTGTTTCATCTTTAGTTCTCTGGTGGGAAACGTCTGTTGTGCCATCTGCCGCCTATGCACAATTCTCTTTTTCCAGGTACAACATAGGAGTGCTGGAAAACTGACTTTCAGATTCATCAAGACGGCATTTGAAACCGTTCAGAGCGGCTGTGGCTGGTTTAGCCACAATCAGCAAGCCAGTTTAACTACTCCCTGCTCACAGTGAAGGCTTGGGCTGTGCTAGTTGAAATGCGTCTTCGCTGTCACCGCTAGGGCAACTGGAGAGGCTTAAATGAGATACAAAAATTAGAATCAACATCAAGACGAAGATCAAGAATAACTTGACTTGGGCCTGTACCGCTATCCATGCAGCGCTAATTTCAGCACCAGCTTAGGCCTACTTGAAATTTGACTCAAGACTAAGTGAAAAAAAAAAAAAGTGGCGGCGGTTATGATGCCGGAATGAGATGAGGGACATTATGAGCTGGTCTGTTCTGTCCGGGGTAGTTCGCCTGGGAGCAGGGGGGTGTGTGTGTGTGTGTGTGTGGGGGGGGGGGGGGGGGGGGGGGGGGGGGGGGGAGAGCAGTTTTGAGTGTGTCACCGGTTGAAGTTTTGTTCTTGTGGATCGGTGACGCAGACGGTTTATATCGAATGAATGGTGAAATTAACATTCCATTAGCGTTAAGGCTCTGAAGTATGCAGAAACCGGGGGAAATTGACACTATACATTTCATATCATTTTTGTTTTTATCCTCAATTGGTTTCATTTCCGAACGGCCCAAGTCAACCAGCTGTCAGTTAAGCTAGCTTTACTCGAAGACGTCTTCTCGTGATCGAGTATGTAAATTCTAGCTCTTTCGATCTGTGGGCCTGAGAAAAGCTGTTTGAACCAACAGATGACTGTTGACCACCGACATTAAAGTGCAAAGCAACATGTCGTTGTTCAAAAGATTTCTTCGGAGCTCCGGGGAAGGAGGAGAGCAGAGAAATGCGGGCACCCCTCCTCCGGGAATGCAGACGATGGGAGCCAGTCTGCAGAGAAAATTTGCTAAAGGCGTGCAGTATAACAGTAAGTTTTTAATTTTTTTTTTTTTTTTTAAACTATGGGTTATTCCAGGTTGTAGATGTATGATCAGTCTCAAATATTACGCGGTAACAGACAACAGATGAAAAAAAAAAGAAACTCACTTGTTGGGAGAAACTATCCTTCTGTGAGGAGAATGGTGTGGACCGGAGGGACTGTAGGTGAAAAAGAAGTCCGTTTTGGTCTCTCTCTCCGATGACATACACCTTTATTCTTTTGAGAGTTTTGACGGTTTAGAAATACTTGTGGTTCCCGGTTTCAATATAGCGTATCTGGCTGCCAGAAGATCAGCATTAATTAAATAGCAGGTAGGCAAGAGGGGGAGGGTTGGGAGTGGGGGTAAGAGAATAGGGGGTGGGAATGTCCTTGGGATAGGTGGAGATGACATAGATGGAAGATGGATAGGGATAGGCCTGAAAGGAGGGGTGAAGGAGTAACCATAAATCTGGGATTTGAAGCCATCTACTGAGAAAGATTTTCTGGCCACAGATGCAGTTTCTACTCTGACCAGGACTCAAAATAGATGATGTTTGGAAATCTATATGGGAGGTAATCTTTCTTATGGTATGAGTTCAGTGAGACTGACTCCACCATTTTCATGGGACAAATGGCATTGGTTGGCATGTTTATGCTTAAAGCAATTTAGCCCCACCAATCAGCAGAACAGTTAGAAAATGTCAAAACACAGCAGGGAGTAAAATGGTGTGCCTATAATACAGATAAGTGTTACAAACAGTTTGACTTGACTTATGATATTGATCAATTAACCTGTTCCCTACCTGGAATGAGTAACGCTCGTCCAGAAAACCGAAAATCGCTATGCCCGGGACGAGTGTGCCTCATTGTAACTTCATCACAGAAATCAGAAAAATCTACTTGGGAGATGACCATCTAAAATGTTCTCACCTCTTCTACTGGTGTCAAGGAACGGCCCTTTCCCTTCATGCAAGCAGCCAGCTGACTATATGTTTTGCAAGTTGCGAGTTGAGAGGTTAAAGCTGATAAGCATATTCAAGATGACAGTTCAACCTAGCACTTCATCGACACGTCCCGTTTTCAAGCGTTACACTGCCCTTGATGTTTTAGATGACGTTCTAAAGTATCAAGATAGTGACGAAGAAGATCTTTGAGGATTGGGTCCTGATACTAGCGATGAGGAGGAGGCAGATAGGAATCAGCATCATCCACTTTTATCGGAGATACATGCTGGTGATGACATGGCTTCATTGTTCTGTACACAAGACTGCAAGAAAGCGCCGTTAGCGTGGTGGCGAAGCGGAAATAGCCGAATGCGTGCCATCAACGGGCACTGCACCCCCTCCTGTCTTGAGGGACAAAGTCGTGGATGTGGTACGGGCTCAGGACGACGGTGAAGGTCCCGTGGAAGCGACGGGGGCATGGCATGGGGTGTGGTCAGCAACAGCTGATCAAAGAATGGCGAGAAAGAGGTGCACAGCCCTTCAGCCTTGCTGTTGTTTTGACTGGGAATTCTGGTCTGAAAGTCAACTGTGCCAATTTTCAGCTGTACAAAGTTCCAGTCTTCAGTTCCTTCATGACCATAAACCAGTTTCAGGCAAGTAGCTCTATTTTTTTTTTTTTTTTTTTTTTTTTGTTTTTACTACATGATACTTCATTCCTCCTCGACTATTCATTTTTTGTATTTCTCTTCTTTTTGCCCTTTTTCCTACTGAAAGCACATAATTATGGCAAATAATGACTGTATGGATAGGTGGGACTGTGTGTGTGCGTGTGTATGTGTGTGTGTGTGTGTGTGTGTGTGTGTGTGTGTGTGTGTGTGTGTGTGTGTGTACACGCGCATGCCTAAGCATTATTTATGTCTGTATGCAAGTTTTCCATAATATGTGGTAGTTTGGAACGTGGTGACAGTCCTGAGATAACCTCTGCTGTTGACGGGACTATAATTTTAATCTTAATCTTAATCTTAAGCTTTCCATATAAGTTTGTTCATTTTTTGTAAAACACAGAAGCACTCATCCACAGCAGATTTTTTGTTTTGTATCATTGTGGTGTTTTTACATTCATGTGTGTGTGATACTGTTAGTGTGTGTTTGTGCATATGTGTAATGTGTGTGTGTGTGTGTGTGTGTGTGTGTGTGTGTGTGTGTGTGTGTGTGTGTGTGTGTGTGTGTGTGTGTGTGTGTGTGTGTGTGTAAGCTGTTTGTGTGTATGTGTGTGTGTGTGTGTGTGTGTGTGTGTGTGTGTGTGTGTGTGTGTGTGTGTGTGTGTGTGCGCGCTCAGCTGTGGGTCTGCTTACTGTGTTTGATGCTCTGTGTGTGTGTGTGTGTGTGTGTGTGTGTGTGTGTGTGTGTGTGTAAGTTGTTTGTGTGTGTGTGTGTGTGTGTGTGTGTGTGTGTGTGTGTGTGTGTGTGTGTGCTCAACTGTGGGTCTGCTTACGTGTGTGTGTGGTTTTTGTGTGTGTGTGTGTGTCCAATTGTGGGTCTGTTTTTACTGTGTGTGTGTGTGTGTGTGTGTGTGTGTGTGCTTGCTTAATCTTGGAACTTTTATTCTGTATTTCAGATGCTTCTTCAGTTTCTGCATTTCAACGACAATGCAGCCACGCCAGTCGAAGGTGATCCAGGGTACGACCAGCTCTACAGGATTGAACCCATTCTGGATCATCTGCATGAAAAGTTCCGGGAAGTGATTTTTTTTCTCACCTGTGCGTGTGTTCATGATTTTGTCAGTGCTGTGACCAGACTGAGTGCCATCAGTGAAACTGAAAGAAGACCATGTGGAGTAAAAATTATGTAGCAAGGAATGCAGACAACCTGAGGATTATGTGTCCAAGACTTTGTACGGCAAGTGATGGATTCCTATATATATATAGAACAGCGTGGCAGTAATGTAAGCATTTGTTAAAAAAACTAACACAGTTCCTACACTGTTTTATAACAAATGCTGCAATATGTATGTGTTTATCTTTTTTTTCTTTTCAATAGACAATTGTTTATTTTTTTCTTCACACTTTTTTTTCCATGGTTGTCATTTTGAACATTTACCAATAAGTATTATACTAAAACAATTTGGACCACACTGTATACTTACAGTGATGCTGAGTAAACACTAACAGAAGGCTTTGTCAGTGTTGTACAGGTTTTATGGTTGTGACATATGTATGTGTTCAGAAACTGTTCTTTTCTTGTAAAACCACCATTTTGTTACATCCCTGTCCATCCCCTAATGGCCAACAAAAAACTAGATTATTATTATATAGCATCATAGCTTAGGGTAAGAGGAAAAAGAAGCCGTAAAGTCCAAGTCATATGTCAACAAATGAATAAGCAGTGATTGAGGTATTGAACCTACCCCAAATAGTAAAATTATGCCCCTTTCTAGTAGAATTGGGTACCCCCAGTAACATACAGATTGTTACACAGAGGGACATTTATTTGACAACAATATGAATCCCATATGTTTGTAATGTTGTTGAGCTACCACCAAAAGATATTTTTTTGCTGTGTTTAGTGGGCTTTTATTTACTCAGTTGTTCTAAAACTCTCACATTGAAAACAAAAAACAAAAACTGTTTTATCGCATGCTGTTAGTGAACCATCATCATAACCCACAAACCCAATATAGAATGATGTGAAATTGTAGACAAGAGTATAAGTGAGTAATCCACAAAAAATCTAACAAATAACTCAACAAATGGATGAGTAATATACATGTTAGTGAACATACCATGAAAAAACATGATTATGCCCCTTTTTACCCAACAAATAGTACCCCCAATTATGAGCAGATTGCCATCAAGAACAACTTTCCTTGGGATTTATATGACTGTCATGTGTTAGTGCTGATGTTGAACAATTAGACACACTACTTTTTCATTGTTTACACTGATTTTATATGGTGCAATTTGTTTATGTTTACTTGAAAACTGTTCTTTTTGTAAAAACCACCAATGTGTATCCCTGTTCATCCTCTAATGGCCCACAAAACTGCATTATTGTTATATAGCATCAAAGCTTGTGGTATAAGGAAAGAGAAGCCATAAAATCTAAGTCATATGTAAAGAAATATGTAAGCAGTGACTGAGGGACTGAACCTACCCCAAATAGTAAAATTATGCCCCTTTCTAGTAGAATTGGGGTACCCCCAGTAACATACAGATTGTTACACAGAGGGGACATTTATTGACAACAATATGAATCCCAGGTTTTTGTAATGTTGTTGAACTAACACCAAAAGGTATCTTTGTTGTGTTTAGTGGGCTTTTATATACTCAGTTGTTCTAAAACTCGCATTGAAAACAAAACAAAAACTTTTATCACATGTTATTAGTGTGAACCATCATCATAACCCACAAACCCAATATAGAATGATGTGAAATTGTAGACAAGGGTATAAGTGAGTAATCCACAAAAAATCTTAACAAATAACTCAACAAATGGATGAGTAATGTACATGTCACGTTCACGCAATCTACTCACTCTTCTCACAAGCAAAATCAAACCAAACAAAACTACACAACACTTCCACATTTACTCTAAAATCTTTCACCATATAAACTATAAACTATACTTGTTATCCAGCGACGTGTCGCACTCAACTGGCACATTGCAGCACTTCACCATTGCAACAGTTCACATCACACCACCTTCCTGCAGTCACAGGGAGGTACGTTTGGAAGTCCTCCCTTGCTCACGAAAGCCAGGCCATTCCCAGGAACGAGCGCTCTGGAACTAGAACCCTAATGTAAGATATAAAGTCCCTTAAAGCCTCTCCAACAATTTAACAATTAAACTCCGAGTTTACGATTTTAAAATAGTTTGCTGAAAGATCTTTAGAAAAGCAAGTCATCTCTGTTCAAATGCAGTTAACAATTTACAAAGACAATTAACTTTATAAACCTAGACAGGTTTATGAACACTATCAACGTTTACATACATTTTAGGAAAGAACACAATATGTAGACTAAATGCAATGAGCATCAAAGCAAAACTTTAGAGCAAATTTAAAGAATGAAAGTATACTCTGAATTCTTCCAGTCTCCACTGCCTGGTGAAATTATAAGCGAATTTAACACTTACTTTTTAGACCCGTAGACACCTAGTCTACACTAGCACTTGGTGCTACATTTACAAATTACACTCAGGGGGAAATGAGATTTTCCCAGACCTGAAATAGCCTACTAGCCGGCAACCAAGCCAGGCTAACTACGGAGCCCATCCGCTCTCCAGGCCGTCTTCTTGCAGTCTGACAAGAAAAAAAGACAGTCACAAAATTGCGTGCTCTGACCAGCACTCACTCTCAGAGCGATTGCCTCTGACCGCACCACAGGTGTAAGGGTGAATTTTTCTGTCCCATGAATAAGTGTACCCGGATAATTTTTTTCTTTTTTAACATCTCCAGAGCGCTCTTCCTGACAACCCCCCACCGGGGAAAAAACTTTGTCCATCAAAGTTTTAGGAGAAAAATTAACATTACTATGTCCCAAAAATAATCACTTGCAAAAAATACATATCAACATTGTCAAATTCATGAAATCCAATCTTCTATAATCATCCAAGTACATAAAAAAACCCAAACATTTTACCCAAGCACTGGCTCTGTACAAGCAACATCAATGACTGTATCCACACACAGTTTCACTACATGTCAGAGCAGCATTTCAAAATATCAATGCTCCATCAACATCCTTCACACCGATCATGGTGCAGAACATACAGTGAAACAATGCAGTCCAAATCCAAATCACCAAGGCAAAACTTCATCCAAGTACATTTGCAGTGTCGGCATAAATCACATACATGCACATACACACAATGAAATATAAACACTGAATGTATAATTCACAAATCCATCTCACCAGAAGTTGAAAAAGACAGCAAAAGGTCATGACATACATCACAAATCACGATCGAGATAATAAATCTGCAAAAACATTGCATTTTCCAGAAATAGGCGACACCTCAAAACTGTACTCTTGAATTGCCAATGACCACCTCAACAATCTACTGTTTTTTGTTTTTGCGCCGCCTTCAAAAAGGTCAAAGGCCTGTGGTCAGTCTGCAAGATGAATGGCTTGCCTAACAGGTAACGTGTGAACTTGGAGAGAGCGCCCACACAATGGCCAAGCATTCTCTTTCCACAGTAGAGTACCTTGTCTGAGCGTCTGTGAACCTTTTGCTTGCAAACATCACTGGATGTAGCAAACCTTCATTCTCCTGCATGAGAGCAGCTCCCATACCAGTAGAGCTAGCATCTGTTCTCACAAGAAAATCCTTATCCAAGTCTGGAAGAATCAACACTGGGAATGATGACAGCAGACTTTGTACCGTTTGCAAGGCGATCTGACAGTCCTGAGACCATGAAATTGACCGTTTACCATTCTCTTTGGTTAGATCAGTGAGAGGAGCTGTGACAGATGCAAAGTTAGGTATGTAGCGCCTGTAGTAACTTAACAAACCTAACAGAGAACGCACCTGTCTCTTGGTCTTAGGGACCTGAATACATAAAATCTTGTCAACCTTTTTCTGTTCAGGTTGTAAAAACAGCCAATCGACAAGGAATGTCCCAAAAATTCCAACTGTTGGAATCCAGCAAACAGTTTGCTTGGTCGGGCAGTCAACACAAAATCAGCTAGTTTCTGTAACACCTGTCGCAAGGAACACAACAATGCACACCAGTCTCTTGCGCAATCAAAATATCATCAAAAAAAAAACTGATCGCAGCATTCTCATGCAAACACAGTCGTCTCATCATGCGAGCAAAAGTAGCTGGTGCATTTTTCAAACCAAAAGGCATCCTCGTCCACTGAAATAAACCCATAGGTGTCTGAAAAGCTGTCTTGTGCTTGTCACTGGGATCAATCGGAATCTGCCAATCCCTTTGTTAAGTCTATTTTCACAAAGTATTTGGCTTTCGACAACTGAAAACAAAACAATTCCTCATATCAGGGATGGGTTCACAGTCAAACACAGTGATTTTGTTCAGCGCTCTGTAATCAATACAAAACCGCACAGAACCATCTGGTTTAGAAACGAGCACAACAGGGGCACAATATGCAGAAGTAGATGGCTCAATCACACCCATGTCTAACATTGCTTTCACTTCATTCTCAACGACCTGTCGTGTGGAAAAGGGAAGTGGGTAAGGTTTAACCCTGACTGGTATATCACTGGTTAAAACAATGCGATGTGGGTCAAGCTGTTGCGTTTCCAGGCTTGTCAGTAAGAATGTCAGAAAAGTTGAAAAAAAAACAGCCTCCAGGTCACGTATTTTGTCTTTTGGCAAATGACTGGTCAATGTGAACGTCCCTGTAAGTCTCATTTTTTACTGAGGGAACGGTCGGTAGAGTGACGTCATTGTCTGTTGGTTCCTGAACCACCCACTGATGCAGCATGCACCACACTCTCACCAGCAGTCGTTTGTCTAGTTGGATACACAGTCAGATATTCCACAGGTAAGATGTCCTTTAAATCATCAAAAGAACAAAAACATTGTCATAATTGGGTTCATTCGCCTGCACACTGGAATTGACAGTAATGCACACATCTGCCTGTCTAACGTGATATAGCTTCAACATGTTTATGTGGAAAACTTTTCCATCACCATTCATGTCAATTCTGTAATCCACAGGACCTGTTTTTTCCAGCACTGTGTATGGTCCTTTCCATTTGACCTGAAGTTTACTGTCTTTATCAGACAACACCAGAACCTGATCTCCAGGAGCTAAAGTGCGAACCTTTGCCTTTTTGTCAGCGTACATTTTATGCTTTTGGGCAGACAACTTCACCTGTTCCTGAGCCAGAGTACACGTGTCAACAATCCTGTTTTTGAGGTCAAACACATAATCAAACAAAACTTTGTCATCTTCAGACTGACTGGTTCCTGACCACTTCTGAGCGAGGATCTGCATTGGTCCTCGGGGAGAGCGACCGAACAACAATTCAAAGGGGGAAAAGCCTGTACTTGCATTCGGCAGTTCACGGTAGGCAAACAAGAGTGCGGGAATGTATCTATCCCAGTCTTTGGGACAATCAAGTGCTACCTTGTGTAACATTCTTAAGGGTACCATTAACCTTTCCACAAGTCCATTAGACTGGGGGTGGTAGGGTGAGTGGTAGTAGAGGAACAACAACACCCAACAAACGGTAGATCTCAGTCATGAGTTTCGACACAAACTGGGTACCGCAATCCGAGAGGATTTCCGCAGGACATCCCATCCTCCTACAAAACACTCCCCACAAAGCTTCTGCCACTGTCACTGTGTCTATCTTTTTCAGAGGGATAGCTTCTGGGTATCGTGTGGCTACATCAACAATAGTCAACACCCACTGGTGTCCTGATGAGGATGCTGGTTTAAGGGGACCAACCAGATCAATTGCAATCCTCTAAAAACGGTTCTGTAATGATTGGCATCTTCCCCAAGGGTGCACATGGCACTCTTCCCCTGGGTACAGTTTTTTTTGGCAAACATCACATGACTCACAGTACCTCTGTACATTTCCTTACATCAGGCCAAAAAAATGAAGTCAACACACGCGCTAATGTACGTCTCACACCAAAATGTCCAGACATGACAGCATCATGAGCTGTGTTCAACACACATATTTTCAAACTTTCTGGTACAACAACCTGTATGACATGTTCCACATCATCTTTAAAAACACGATACAAAATATCATCTTTGACAACATAATGTGTTTTGGTTTTGTCTGTATTTGCACTTTTGGCGCTTTCGAAACAAAGAAGCAAGTTTTGTGTCAGACTTTTGTAGCTGTTTGAGTTTTCTTCTGGAGTCATATTCAAACCAGACATGTCAGGTACATTTAAAGGCTTAGTTGGCCTGTCAGAGTCTCTTTGCTGTGCCCTGGTAGTCACCAAAGCATGAGTGTCACAAACAAATGAACCACCCTGTCCACCACAAGCAGTTTTTTACACCAGGCAAGTTACCAAGAATGAGATCAGTGACCGGGTCTTCAATGACACAAGCTATCAGAGAACCTGTAAAGTAGGGGGTAGCAACATTTATCTCAGCCAAGGGGAATGACTCAATCTTCCCACCAAAGGAACGACAATTCTGTCTCTCACCAGTGTACTGGTTAGCCTGTACAAAAGACTTCCTAACACCTGCTGTTGTACAGCCTGTGTCTCTAAGCAAAGTGCCTGAAAAACCATTGATGGTACAGTCTTCAATGATAAGGTTATTCCTTGTGTCCTGTGATACCAGCACATGTTCAGATGTTTTTCTCTCTGAGACTGTTTCAGCCACATTACTCTTCTGTACATAAGGGCAAGTGTCTCGTTTGTGAAAACGACAGCCACATGTCCAGCATTGTACATCCTTATTGCCTGTGTGAGCACCACCACGAGTAGAAGTGCCTCCACGGTTACCAAAACCGCGCCTGTTCATGTTACCAGTGTTTGTCTGTGGTTGTGCGTGCTGAGCCTGGGTCGGATTTGAAAATCCGGACTGGTTTGTGCCACGATAGGAACCTCGCGCCGCGCTGATATCTACGACTACGCTGATCGTTTTGAAAATTGTCTTGGTTTGGTGCAGCGTAACCGACATTCGTGTCATACACCTTGAACTCTGCTTTCCGAGCAAAAAGTTTTCCCTGGGTGCGCACTTTTGTACTGGTCAGCAATTTGACATAGTTCTTCTGCACTTTTGAATGAACGTTCCCGTTCCCGAAGAAAAATTGCAAGGTCTTTGGAAACGCTCTGCAAAATTTGCTCTTGCAGGAAAAGGTCACGGAGATCGGCAAAATTTTGCGGAATTTTAGACAACTCTATCCATCTGTCTAAAAACATGGCCAGTACGGATCAAAAAAGCTGCAAAAGATTCAGTCACGTCTGGTCGAACCGAGCGAAATTTCTCGCGAAAACCTTCCTTGGTGCATTGAAATTTCTTTAAAAGCTCCGCTTTCAAATCCTCCCAGGTGATAGTTTGTTTAGCCGACAGTGAGTGATACAGTGACAGAGCACCTCCGAAAAAGAGAAGCAACGTAGAGTACCCATCTGTCTTTTGGCCAGTTACATGTGGCAGCATGCGTTTCAAATCGAAACAAGAAAGAATCAATATCATCTCTTTGCTCATCAAAAGCAGGTAGTTTAGGGATGTATGGGGATTTATGGGGAGGGGTCATGGGTCCTTCACCTTCATTTTCAGTATGTCCATGAGCACCATGCTCCAGTTTTTTCAACTCCCAGTTCATGTTTTCTGATTCTATCCAGTTCTTCGAGCTGTCTTTTTTTTCTCTTTTTCCTCCTTGTCCATTTCCAGTCTTAATGTCCAACTGCCGCTGGTGTTCTCTCTCCTGTTCTCTTTCTTTCATCTGAATCTCTTTTTCCTGTTCCCTTTCTTTTTGTCTCAGTGCTCTTTCTTCACACTGGGATACATACTCTGATAGTTTATCAGCAGTATAACCCAGTTTTTTTCCCTGAGCTATAAAGCGATCAAAGTCCTCCATCTTGCTTATCATGAAACACAATCAAAAAAAAAAAAAAAAAAAACTTTGAGAATGAACAGAAGATTTTAAGATCTCATTCTACAACATTATTAACATTATAACTGTTCTTGTGACAGATATGTAAAACAAACATAACCATCTCTTAATTAAGCAAGAAGATAAAGAAATACGAAAATAAAAGTATTTTCACAGTCACACACTATAAACCTCCTGTACCTAAATGTTTTAATTTAGAAAGAAGGCAAGTCAAAATATTAGAAATTTTATATGAAGTTTTCTTTAGAAATTAAATACCAGAGGAAGGGACCGTTTGGAAACTTAACTGTTTTCTATTAATGATATGGCTGGTTCAAAAAAAGGATATCTTTTCACACTCTTTGACTAAACAGATAATGACTGGGGAGGGGAATGGAAATCTTCAAATTTCAAGAAAACCTATGTCTTTAAAATCAAGATTGACAACAAATTTACATCATATACTAAAAAAGGTTCAGTCGGGGTCACCACTGTCACGTTCACGCACTACTCACTCTTTCACAAGCAAAATCAAACCAAACAAAAACTACACAACACTTCCACATTTACTCTAAAATCTTTCACCATATAAACTATAAACTATACTTGTTATCCAGCGACGTGTCGCACTCAACTGGCACATTGCAGCACTTCACCATTGCAACAGTTCACATCACACCACCTTCCTGCAGTCACAGGGAGGTACGTTTGGAAGTCCTCCCTTGCTCACGAAAGCCAGGCCATTCCCAGGAACGAGCGCTCTGGAACTAGAACCCTAATGTAAGATATAAAGTCCCTTAAAGCCTCTCCAACAATTTAACAATTAAACTCCGAGTTTACGATTTAAAAAAATAGTTTGCTGAAAGATCTTTAGAAAAGCAAGTCATCTCTGTTCAAATGCAGTTAACATTTACAAAGAGACAATTAACTTTTATAAACCTAGACAGGTTTATGAACACTATCAACGTTTACATACATTTTAGGAAAGAACACAATATGTAGACTAAATGCAATGAGCATCAAAGCAAAACTTTAGAGCAAATTTAAAGAATGAAAGTATACTCTGAATTCTTCCAGTCTCCACTGCCTGGTGAAATTATAAGCGAATTAACACTTACTTTTTAGACCCGTAGACACCTAGTCTACACTAGCACTTGGTGCTACATTTACAAATTACACTCAGGGGGAAATGAGATTTTCCCAGACCTGAAATAGCCTACTAGCCGGCAACCAAGCCAGCTAACTACGGAGCCCATCCGCTCTCCAGGCCGTCTTCTTGCAGTCTGACAAGAAAAAAAAGACAGTCACAAAATTGCGTGCTCTGACCAGCACTCACTCTCAGAGCGATTGCCTCTGACCGCACCACAGGTGTAAGGGTGAATTTTCTGTCCCATGAACCAATTATGAGCAGATTATCATCAAGAACAACATTCCTTGGGATTTATATGACTGTCATGTGTTAGTGCTGATGTTGAACAATTAGACACACTACTTTTTCATTGTTTACACTGATTTTATATGGTGCAATTTGTTTATGTTTACTTGAAAACTGTTCTTTTTGTAAAACCACCAATGTGTATCCCTGTTCATCCTCTAATGGCCCACAAAACTGCATTATTGTTATATAGCATCAAAGCTTGTGGTATAAGGAAAGAGAAGCCATAAAATCTAAGTCATATGTAAAGAAATATGTAAGCAGTGACTGAGGGACTGAACCTACCCCAAATAGTAAAATTATGCCCCTTTCTAGTAGAATTGGGGTACCCCCAGTAACATACAGATTGTTGTATACAGAGGGACATTTATTGACAACAATATGAATCCCAGGTTTTTGTAATGTTGTTGAACTAACACCAAAAGGTATCTTTGTTGTGTTTAGTGGGCTTTTATATACTCAGTTGTTCTAAAAAACTCGCATTGAAAAAAAAAAAAACTGTTTTATCACATGTTATTAGTGTGAACCATCATCATCATAACCCACAACCCAATATAGAATGATGTGAAATTGTAGACAAGGGTATAAGTGAGTAATCCACAAAAAATCTTAACAAATAACTCAACAAATGGATGAGTAATGTACATGTTAGTGAACATACTGTGAAAAGCATGATTATGCCCCTTTTTACCTAAAAAATAGCACCCCCAATTATGAGCAGATTATCATCAAGAACAACATTCCTTGGGATTTATATGACTGTCATGTGTTAGTGCTGATGTTGAACAATTAGATACACTACTTTTTCATTGTTTACACTGATTTTATATGGTGCAATTTGTTTATGTTTACTTGAAAACTGTTCTTTTTGTAAAACCACCAATGTGTATCCCTGTTCATCCTCTAATGGCCCACAAAACTGCATTATTGTTATATAGCATCAAAGCTTGTGGTATAAGGAAAGAGAAGCCATAAAATCTAAGTCATATGTAAAGAAATATGTAAGCAGTGACTGAGGGACTGAACCTACCCCAAATAGTAAAATTATGCCCTTTCTAGTAGAATTGGGGTACCCCCAGTAACATGCAGATTGTTACACAGAGGGACATTTATTGACAACAATATGAATCCCAGGTTTTTGTAATGTTGTTGAACTAACACCAAAAGGTATCTTTGTTGTGTTTAGTGGGCTTTTATATACTCAGTTGTTCTAAAACTCGCATTGAAAACAAAACAAAAACTGTTTTATCACATGTTATTAGTGTGAACCATCATCATAACCCACAAACCCAATATAGAATGATGTGAAATTGTAGACAAGGGTATAAGTGAGTAATCCACAAAAAATCTTAACAAATAACTCAACAAATGGATGAGTAATGTACAAGTTAGTGAACATACTGTGAAAAGCATGATTATGCCCCTTTTTACCTAAAAAATAGCACCCCCAATTATGAGCAGATTATCATCAAGAACAACATTCCTTGGGATTTATATGACTGTCATGTGTTAGTGCTGATATTCAATAAATAGTAAGACCATTTTTTCAGTGTTTTGACTCATTCTGTTTGGCGCAATATGTTTGTGTATACTCGAAAACTATTATTTTTGGTAAAATTTTTATAGTTATGTCAATTTCTGTTATACTAAATATCAACATAATCAAGCCATTTTGGCAGGACATTGTAGACAAATGCATAACAACAAAACATGCAAAAAATCAAAGAGATCTGTCAAGAAATAAATGAGCAGTAACCATTTTATTGAACCTACCCCAAAAAGCTAAATTTAACCACGGCATACAGATTTTCAAATGTGCTATTATACTGTGGCAGTGAAGGGGTTAAAATCTCTTTTGTCTTTAGTTTGATGTGACATTTGATAACCAAATGACACATGCATAAATGGCTGATGACCTTGACCTATAAACTGAGAAAAGAAAACTGTTTACAATATAAAGACTGGTGTTATCTTCCCCAGATTTTTTTTTGGAAACACTGTTTTCACTGTCTAGATGTTTTTTTTTTTTTTTTTGTTTTTTTTTTTTTTTTTTTGCTTCAGTAGATGGTGGCAGTGTTTATGACTCCATCTTCAGAATTTGACACTCACATTGAAAATTTGGCACTCAAAAATTCTGATCAAAGTATTCAGTGGCATTCAACCAAAGGAGTTAATTTCAAGCTTTACACTACAGTGATGGTCTGTGGAAAAAAAAAAAAAAAAAAAAGCTTCCCATAGCTGGTTTTACAGGCAGGAATGAGACAGGATGACTAGCGCACTGGTGCTTTTTTTGGGGGGGTGGGGGGGGGGGGGGGGGGTGTGACTAAATCTTGTTGTATGCTGGGGACGGGCCTGGAGTGATGTCTTGTTTTTGTAATCATGCTGTGGTGGAACTTGTAGAATCCAATATAACCAGTCTTGCTGTGCGCTTCCTGTATTTAAGTGGAGTCCAGTGCAGCTTGTTGAACTCCCAGCTTTGAAGGTTTAAAGATTTAGTTGCGATTATTATAATTTATGTATTTATTAAACAAGTTTCAGCCCATAGTGAATAACATTCCACTGTATCATAATATGGGGGTAAAATTTCCTTCTCGCCCCTTCTCCACCCTCATTTCAGCATGTTTCAGTGTGTTTTAGTGTTTGATTGACTTGACTTTTTTTGGTCTGCACTGTTGCAGTGAAAATTGTGATCAGGGGGGGACAACAATGTGGGGAAGACCTGTCTGTTCTATCGCCTGCAGGGACAGCATTTCAAGGAAGAGTACATTCCTACTGAAGAAATTCAGGTATGTCCCAATCATTTTGCAGTGTTCCTTTTGAGCTAGTTCAATACTTCCCCTGTTGGCCCCATGCAAAGTTCAGACGCTGCTGAACAACGCCATGGACCTGTACCAGAGGAGGGCTTGGGCAATGAAGGTGAAGTTCTCAGATGGGTTAAACTCAAAAACTGCACCCATAAGATTGAATAAACTTTGACGTAGCTGAAAGGAAGAGTTGATCATATGTTGAAGGATTGAAGTCTTTGGAACTAAACTGAATCTGCCGTTTACATTCAAACACAGAGTTATGTAAAAAAAAAAAAAAAAAAAAGAAATAATGTTTGAGTTTGTCAAAGCTTTGTAAGTCCAAAGGTGTTTAGATTTTTTTTTTTTTAAATTGAACGTGTTGCAGAACAGTGATTTTTGTTGTAATTGTGGCAAAATTTTCACATCCTGATGGAATAGTTTTCCAGATGTTAAAGTACCCAGTTTGTTCATGTAACAAACATAAGATTTCATTTTGTTGTAGCACAACATATTGCAGAAAACTGTAATATCTTGCTTCATGAAAACTTGGCAGTAAGTTTTGAATTTGTAGGTGTACTCTTACTGTCTAAGCAAAAACGTTTCTGAAGTTAAGCGAAGTATCCTCTTTGTTCATGTGGATCAGCCCAAACTGGCCTGGCAGGAGAGGCTGCTGAGGCATAAACTCGGCAGGTTAGAAGGATTAAAGCAGACCTGGCTCCACCAGGTCAGGTCACTGACAAAAATGGAAGACATATCTTTAGACTTGAGTTCAAAACACAGAATAAGATTGTTAAGATGAAGGAAATCAGAGTGATTTACAGTTCTGTGCCAGCAAGGCTGCTAAGTCGTCAGCAACTTTTGAGGAAATTGATGAGTTGAACTTTACAAACTCCAGAAGGAAACTGCAGTCTGATACAGATTAGACACTGCAGCAATATCCACTTAAAAAAAAAAATCCCATTGTATTCTCTTTCCCAAACTGTGGAACTGTCAGAAACTAGCCTGGCCATGGATACATCCTTGATTACTCACAGGTTTGAGAAAGTTGTGATTCCAAACTGCATGCGGAACAAGATGGGTTAATAGACAACATTGCAAAATTAGTAAGTGTACTAAGTCTGTGTGAGTGTGCTTGCTGTACTTAATTCTCTTATTTTGATATTTTTAGCACCAACCCCAGACAGATAATCAATGAAATGGCCTTTGTTGCACTTTAACCCTTTCACCACCAGACATTCTATTTTACATAAATCTCCATCGCCAGCCCATTTTTCCAAAAAAGCGCTTATTGTATACCAGCATATGTGAAACGCGGATATCTCTGGAACTAAACAACCAATTCTCATACTATTATTTGTAAAATGGAGGAGGAGATACACTGTACTTTTATTATATCATAACATGTTAGTAATGGTAAGTCAACAACAATTTCAATTTTTTAGTGATTTCAAGTGCAAAAAAAAAATGCAAAATAAAAAAAGAATGTTATGTTTCTTCTAAGCGTAAAAAATAAAGAAAGAATGCCAACAAACTCTCAACAATGGAGGAAAAATACTCCACTCACAACTGAAGAC
Organism: Conus betulinus; assembly: GCA_016801955.1. NCBI lineage: Eukaryota > Metazoa > Mollusca > Gastropoda > Neogastropoda > Conidae > Conus > Conus betulinus. The sequence goes on from JADBJO010001098.1 coordinate 175,936, forward strand.
CAGAAAGTATGGTATTTCCAACAGAAGAAAAGTGCATGAAACAGCCACAAATACAACTACTCCAATAGCAGGGAACACGCACACACACACACACACACACACACACACACACACACACACACACACACACACACACACACACACATTCTTATGCTAACTGGCACACATGTAAGAAAGAAAAAGGGAACACACACACACACACACACACACACACACACACACACACACACACACACACACACACATGTCCCTTTCACTCTCAACGGTAATATATATATATCTTTTTTTATGAACACAAAGTCATTCTCTGTTGGTCTCTGAACCCTTGTCATTCAGTTGATCTATATAATTAGCTGTACACCCACTCGAAAGACGTCTGTGATACTCGCCTCTCACGTGTCAGTTGGCCACGCCCCCTTCAACCTCGACCAGCGAGAGTGGGGCCCACAGCGTGTGTGTGAAGTTCGTTGCCTAAAGTCTTAGTTGGCTCCCTCACATAGAGTTAGTGAACAGTCAGTCAGTGCTGGCTGGCTCAACGCAAAAACACTGGAGCACACGCGGTAGGGTAGTAAGTGGGCGTCTTATCAGCCTCTCATAACAAGTTGGCAACGGTCCAACGCTTCACGTTGGAATAATTCGGTCAAGCCCCTCACTATCGTTCTTTACTCGTGACTGTCTGGGTCTTCTTCATCTGTATTAGGAACAACCAACTGTCTATTCAATATTCCCAGCACTTGATCTGTGGTAAATGTATGGCAAGGTCGTCGAGTACGTAAAGTGCTGGTGGTGACGTCATAGTGAATGGAAAAATAATCGGAAATAAAGTCAATAAAACACTGAACTGAATAGTGTTCTGACAAAGCAAATGGCTGTGAGCATGGGCCAGACCATCCTCCAACTATGATGTTTATTGCTGGCTTTTTATCTCATGAACTAGGATCATGAGAGTATCGGGAGTTAGGTCACCCTACTTTGTCGCCAAAAGGCGACCTTGGCGCTCTGCCAACTCGTCGCCAAAAAGCGCCCATGGCGGTGAAAGGGTTAAGGCAGTGGAGCTGGTGTAGGGGGTCCTTTTTCAAACAATTGAAGGAACATTGTGCTGCTAATGGGTATAGTTGCTTTTACATTTCTTGGAATGAAATTGACATGATGTCTGATTAAAAAAAAAATCATCAGATTGAGTTATAATGTTTAGAAAGGACTTCTTTAAATTTTTTTTCTTTCTAATTTCATTTTTAAATTTGATGGTATAGATGTAAGTGTTTTGAGTTCATTGTACTGGGAAACTGGTTTTGACATTTCTTGTGTGGTTTCTGTTTTATCTCAGTAACTTTGAGCTGGAGCTAGTAGAGGCAATAGGGTATTAAGGTCTAATATTTTAAATGTGTCCTCCCATCTGCAGCCACTGTGCAATAGCTGCAGGTGTCATCGACATATGATTGGTTTACAGATGGCCAATGTTCAGTGAAACAAGCAGGCTTATATTGAAAAATTATTGCTTGCAAATGGCCTGTATTCTAGGCAGATGGTGGTATGAAGGTGAAGGAATGCAGCTGGTTAGTATTGAGTTGAACTACCAGGTAGATACATTCTCATACATGGTGAGGTGCAGGTGATAGTTTTGAGTGGAACTACCAGGTTGATGATAGGTTGCAGGTGGTCAGCATTGAGTGGAATTACCAGGGTATGATTAACATGTGGTGGGGTGCAGGTGGTCAGTATTGAGAGGAACTACCAGCTTGATGTTGACTTGTATGGGGTGCAGGTGGTCAATACTGAGAGGAACTACCAGGCTGATTGACTTGTAATGGGGTGCAGGTAATCCGCACTGAGAGGAACTACCAGGCTGATATTGACTTGTAATGGGGTGCAGGTAATCCGTACTGAGAGGAACTACCAGGCTGATATTGACTTGTAATGGGGTGCAGGTGGTCAGTACTGAGAGGAACTACCAGGCTGATATTGACTTGTAATGGGGTGCAGGTGGTCAGTACTGAGAGGAACTACCAGGCTGATATTGACTTGTAATGGGGTGCAGGTGGTCAGTACTGAGAGGAACTACCAGGCTGATATTGACTTGTAATGGGGTGCAGGTGGTCAGTACTGAGAGGAACTACCAGGCTGATTGACTTGTAATGGGGTGCAGGTGGTCAGTACTGAGAGGAACTACCAGGCTGATATTGACTTGTAATGGGGTGCAGGTGGTCAGTGTGGAGTGGAGCGACCTAGGTGATAGATTTCAAGCGAACAGATTTCAGTGACACAACCAGTCTGGTCCTGATATGTAATAGGTTGTTGGTGTGACATTGAGAACCACCGGGCTGTTGTTGACATGTGATGGGGTACTGCAGGTTACCAGCATTCAGTGGAACTACGGGCGACTGATGACGTGGTGAAGGTGGAGGTGTGGGATGTGGTAGACAAGGGAAAGAAGCGACGCAAGCTGGAAGGTCTGAAGCTGGCAACGATGAACAACATGTTGTGAGTTCCGTCACCTCCCTCTCACTACTGTGTGTGTGTGTGTGTGTGTGTGTGTGTGTGTGTGTGTGTGTGTGTGCGTGCGCATGTGTGCGTGTGTGTGTGTGTGTGTGTGTGTGTGTGCGTGTGTGTGTTTGTGTGTGTTTGTGAGCTTTTTCATGCACATGTGCCCGCAAATAGCTTGTCCATTTTTTAGATGCACCATTTCTCACAACACGTAACGTAATGCATGCAGGCGAAACAAAAGTTAAGATAAAAACTACAAGGAACATTGAAAGAAGAAAATCAGCCTACAGCGGTGGGAAGAGTGCTGTACTGTGCGTGGTCAGCGTCGCTGGTAGTGCACGCAGTGTGAAGATGAAGGGGAAAGGTTTGAGAGTGTTGTTATACAGGGCGGTGAAGCTGGATATTGGTTCATGCATGTGCAAGGGTCATAGCAGGTGTGACAGAACATTTTGAATTGTGTTCAGACTGCACCAGCAAGCCTGTATTTGTACATGATGTGGCAGCAATCACTTGACGCAGAGAATGCCTAGACGGTCTGCCACACTGCGAGAAAGGGCCGTGGGATGATAGCAAAGTGTGGACAGCTACAAGTTGCCAGCAATGCCTGTCATGTTTCAGTGTCAGTGATTTGTCCCCCTAAGCAACATTTCTCGGAATGACGTTCCCAGAAGGGGAGAGACCCTTACCTCCCAGCTGTTGAAATGGCAAGAACTGCCATCTACACACCCATAGTGTTTTGGATGACGCAGACTTGGCTGGCAGGAGTGAACCTCTGCTGCTGGCATCTGGCAAGGAGACCAGGGTAGATAGCACATCATCGTCAAGCGCTGCATCAGTGCCACTGGGCACAGCAGCATCAGAATTGGACCTGGTCATACTTGCAGAACATCGACTTCACTGATAAGAACCTCAAAACGTTCATACATTTGTAACAGTTGCAGAGTGCGCCTTGTTTGTGGGGATATATACCCAAATGTGAAAAAAGCAGTTAACTCACGTTGCAGTCAACTGCGAGGTAACACGTTTAGCTTGAAAACATAGCCGAAAGTCAATGGTTGGACTTGTAATGGAAGTGGTGTGTGTACAGATGTATACATGTAAGACCTTTGTATGGATGTTGATGTGACATACAACATAATATCTCTGTAACAGGGTGTGTATCTCCTTTCAGAATCGGTCCAACATCCATGTATACACTATCATAGTATGTGGAACACCTAGCAATGTTAGTGACACATTGTTAAAGATGCATGCACCATGTGCTTTAAAAAAGCAGCAGCAATGGCCTGACCTGCAGTCAAAGAGCTGTGTGTGAGTGCAGATGGAAGAACCTTGCCTGGATGCTGAGTTCTTGGACGTGTACAAAGGAACCCATGGCGTCATCTTTGTCTTCGACATCACCAAACAATGGTAAATGTTAGGTCCATAGAAATGGGAACTTGTCAGTGGAGGATCCATTTCATAAAGTAGTTCAGTTAATTTAGAATTCGCTACCAACGCTGTAGTTTGGGCAGCAGAACATTTAGTGAGTTTGGTTTTACCTTCTGTTCCCAAGTTAATTCGATCTTATTTTTTACTAAGACAGTTGTGTGACTGCTCTTGCTACTGCAAGCTGTTGGCAGACTTGTGTCTGCCACGATGAAACAAGATAACTCTGGACATACAACTGCTGTGGCTGTCTTTCACTGTAAAAGACTTTTAGACAGAGGAGCACTGTGATGTCTTGGCTTGCTGAAGGTGTGAGATCTATTACTCATGAGACCATTCGAAGCTGCAAACTATAACGTTTATTGGCCCTTCGGCAATGAATGATAAAAGTGGTCAGGTACTTCAGTGTGTAGTGTGTTGATGAATGAATGATTGGACACCTGACATATCTGGATCGCAGACCACGATGGCGGCATTTTACTGTGATTGAAATGTTATGATGATGAGTAAGTTATGACATGTAATAACTGAACATGACATTTGTCATCACGAAAGCAATGGGAAGGATGATGCAGATACAGATTACACATCAGAGGTCAGTGAAAGATGTAGGGGGTGTATATGTAATACAGTGAATGAGCGAGAATGGCTCTCTCTGTTTGCTATAAGGGTGGATTTTTTTACGACTCTTGGTTTGTGGTTGGTGGGAGATTGTAGCATCTTTCTGACCATGCCCCATCTTATTGGCTTATGGGTCTGCAGGGGTAAGACAAAGAGCCATGTCCTTTCAATGAGATCATGATATCCAGGCTAAAAAATCAGACGGCATTGAGGAAGAGCATGTTTAGACAGTAGAACTAGGATGTTAGTGTGCAGTAAATCATAGCTGAATAAAGAAGTAGGGATGTTTCCCTTCAGGCCCTCTAGGTTGAAATATAGAGATAAGAGCGTCAGGTTTTGTACTGACCCAGCTTGTGAAGGATGATTTGTTCATCCTTCTTTTTCTGACTTCATGCTGTTGTTGTTTGTTGGTGTTGTGTTGGTGTGTGTGTGTGTGTGTGCGTGTGTGTGTGTGTGTGTGTGTGTGTGTGTGTGTGTGTTCTGATCCTTTTCAAATGGGCTGCATGGAGGGAAATAAACAGAAACAAGCGGCTGTTCTGATTGAGTTAAAGCACTGGGTGTTGATACAAACCAACTCTTGCAGGCTTCAGTGATGACCGCATGTTGCCAGATTATGGTGCGAGGTATTTTATCTGGAACTGATGGTAAAGCAATTTTGTGATCCTAAACAATGGTAATGCAGGGTATACTGCGGTATGGAACAGAGAATGGTGTAGGATAATTATTTCATGGTCTTGAACAGGGTATTTTATGATCTGGACGTGTTACAGTATACACTGATAGTGCTGGGTATACTCTGGTCTGGAACAGAGGACAGTGCTGGGTATACTGTGGTGTGGAACAGAGGATAGTGCTGGGTATACTGTGGTGTGGAACAGAGGATAGTGCTGGGTATACTGTGGTGTGGAACAGAGGACAGTGCTGGGTATACTGTGGTGTGGAACAGAGGACAGTGCAGGATAGAAAGAGGTCTGGAACAGAGGACAGTGCTGGGTATACCGTGGTCTGGAATAAAGCATACTGCGGTGGTCTTGAACAGACTCTTTAGTCCCCTGTGGTGCTGGCTGTGCAGGACCTTCAGCTATGTGGAGCGGGAGCTGGAAGGTCCCCAACCACATCCCTGTCCTCATCCTGGGCAATCACCGTGACATGGGGCACCACCGCACCGTCACCGCCGAGAGAGCCAACAGTCTGGCCGAGTCCCTGCAGGCCGAGAGGTGAGACTTTGATTTGTGATTGTTGTACCTGGAGAGAGACAGGACCCTGGACTGGCTTTTATGGTCGGCGAGGACACAGTACATAGCTACACACTCTAGACACATGGTGTAACACAGAGATGCGAGGCTTTGGATTGTAAGTGGCAGTTACCTTTCAGAGCTGTACAGTACAACACAGGATGTTCATCACAACACAACAGACCACAATGGCACTACATCAACAGAGCAGACTGAGATGACAACACAAAAATGCTAGGTCTCGTCAGTTCTCTAATAGCTCTATGCTTCAGAGAAGTACAGCACGCCAAAATGATACTGCACTGTGCTGCACAAGTGCTCAACACAACAGTTCTATAAAAACACAGCACAAAGAACACAGTGTAACTGCTCAACAAAAAGTAGTATCACAGCATAGCATGACACAACTTGACATTATGCACGTAAAGCAGAACAGCGCAAGTCAGTGTAACGAGGTGAGCGGAGCATCTTTCCACACAACACTGCACTACACGACAGAGTGGAACCACACACGACTGTTTGACATGTCACAGTGCAACACAGCACAATGGACTTCCCAGTTACAGAACTTTTGGAAACTAGCATTCATGGTCGGTCATCTACATCAATGGCACATGCAGAGGAACATGCAGATCAAGCTCCATCCACTAGTAAATGTTTATGCAAAATTTTGGTGTGATATGGATTTGTTGGAATCTTGCAATTTTGTTTCCCATAAGTTTGTGATAGATCCATTTGGACCACACACCCCCACCCCCACCCCCCCAAAACAAAAAAAAAAAAAAAAAAAAAAAAATAGTCATGTGAATATGACACACAAAACAAAGTTGACATTTGAAAGGTTATTGTCCTGTCGCAGACCGGAGGGCTCGGGTCAGGTGAGGTACGCCGAATCGTCCATGCGCAATGGGTTTGGTCTGAAGTACCTGCACATGTTCTTCAACCTGCCCTTCCTTCAACTGCAGGTCAGTGCGCAGGGGTCCTCTGTTCCATTCTGTGTCATCTGTCAGACAGGGATATGATGAGTATTATGGTGTTACAGAGGGACACATTACTGGACTAGTTGTCATGGCTTTTGTGTCATAGGTTACTGAGAGAGACATTGAAGTGAGTCAATATAGTTTATGTTACATGATTGTTACAGAGAAAGATGTTACTGAAGCAGTTAAAACGTGTCATTGTCTTATATGGTTTTTACGGAGAGATGTTACGGAAACAGTTAATATAGTGTCTGCTCTGTTGCATTGTGTAACAGAGAGTGACATTACTGTAACTGTAACAACAGTTACATCTGTTGCGCTACATCTTATGACAGAGGGAGAAGTTACTGAGGCCATTATGATGTCTGTTGAGTTAAAGGGGAAGATGACGCTGTCGCAGTTAACGTCTGTTGTTCCAAAGAGACGTTGTGTTACATGAGTTATATAGGGAGACATTACTTCATTGGTTAGTTGTTTGTGTTGTGCAGTGTTACATCGGAAGATTTTGCTTTGTAGCTGTTTTGTCCATTGTGTTACGCCATGTTACAGAAGCAGTTGTAGTTTCTGTTGTGGTGTGTGGTGTAGCAGAGGAAGACAGCACGTCATTACAGCAGTTACATTGTCACTAGAGTTACATTGTATTTCGGATGGAGATTTTTACTGAGGCCGTTGTAATGCCTGTTATTTTACTGGGAAGAGATGTTGCTGATATAGTTGTCTGTTGTGTGACATGGAGTTACAAACAGGGAAAAGCTGCTGAAATAGTTCTAGTGTCTGTTGTGTTATGCGTTGTCATAGAGGTGAAGTATTGAACCAGCTGTAACATCTGTTATTTTACACCATGATTACACCACCACGGGAAAGATCGCTGACAAAGTTACAGTGTGATTCACTGAATCTGAAATACTGAAGCAGTTGTTGTTTCTGTTGTTACTTGATGTTTTAAAAGGAAGCACTGATGGAGGCGCTTATGGGATTGGTTATGTAGTTTTAGAGAGGGAGACTTTACTGAAGCAGCATAAGGGGAATGTTGTTTATATTTTCTTTAAAGAGGGAGAAGTTACTGATGCAGTTGAAGGAGAATGTTGCATATATATTTTATTTAAAGAGGGAGAAGTTACTGAAGCAGTTGAAGGAGAATGTTGCATTATATTTTCTTTAAAGAGGGAGAAGTTACTGACGCAGTTGAAGGAGAATGTTGCATTATATTTTTTCTTTAAAGAGGGAGAAGTTATTGAAGCAGTTGAAGGAGGATGTTGTGATAGAGGGTGTTGAAGCCAAGATGAATATTGTGTTACACAGTCCTTTACAGAGGGGAATCTTTACTGAAGCAGCACAAGATGAAGGGTGTTATGTAGCGTTACAAAGGGAGACTTAACTGAAGATGTTAAAGGTGAAGAGAGTGTCAAAGAGGGAGAAATTACTGAAACAGTAGTGATTGGTACATTACACGGTACAGATGGAGACAGTAGGGGCACAGTTAACCGAAAAAAAAAAAAAATGTGATGCTATATACATGCTATGTGGTGCTATGGGGAGGTAAATTTTGTTGCATGGTGTTAAGTCTGTTGATAGAAAAAATAACTTCTTCTCTGCTTGCCCCAGGTCTGTTACGGGGTCATTTTCACAATCTTGTACGCCCCATAACCGTGTCTACTACGGGGTACTTATTACTTGATTATATTTATTTCTATCATACTAATGACCAGCAAAATCAAATTATTATGATACCACATCATAGCACAGGGTATAAGAAAAAAAAACAGGCAAAAAATCTAAGAGATATCTCAATAAATAAATGAGTAGTGAACAGATGAGTGAACCTTCTGCAATTTGGCCCCGGCACTCGGCAGTACAGAAAAGCTCTTATACTATGGCAGGAAAGGGTTAAGCAGTTAGAGGTGGATGTGTGTGTTACATGGTGTTACAGAGGGAAAGCTGGGTGTGTGTCACATGGTGTTCCAGAGGCAGATGTGGCTGAAACAGAAGACGACGATTTGTTTCATAGGGTCAAAGCGGGCAGCAGCCATGAAGCAGAGAGAGATGAAGAGTATGTCACAGCAGGTTACAGAGGGGGATGTGTCTGAAGTAGTTAGAGGTGAAGGGTGTGTTACATTGTGTTATGAACGAGACATTACTGTTAGATGTTCTTAGTGTGTTACATGCTGTATAGAGGGAGACGCATAAATTTAGAGGTTGAGGGTATGTTACAAATGAGATATTACCAAAGTAGAACTTAGTTGTGTGTTAAATGGTGAAGGGTATGTTACATTGTGTTACAGACGAGACATTACTGTTAGATGTTCTTAGTGTGTTACATGCTGTAACAGAGCGAGACATAAATTTAGAGGTTACAAATGAGATATATACTAAAGTAGAATTTAGTTGGGTGTTACATGGTGTTACAGAGGGAGACGTTGCAAAAGCAGTTATATTGTCCGTTTTGTTACATGGTGTTTGGAGGGAGGTGGAACTGAAGCAGTTACAATGTCGATTGTGTTATATTGTTACAAAAGGAGGTGCTAGTAAAACAGAGGTGAAAGATGTGTCACCGAGGGTGACATTACTTAAATAGATTATATAGGGAGATGTTTTACGAAGCGTTCAGATGTCAGTGTTGTGTTACATGGTGTTTCTGAGACATTACTGAAGCAGTAGGGTGAAAGATATGTTACATTCCATTTCCATTCCATTTCCATTTCATTTCATTTATTTCCACCAGACATTTTATCAGCAAGTTTCAAGAAACAATCAAGTGAGAAACAGACTGAAGAATAACGGTACTTACACCCCCCTCCCGTCAATCGTTTTAGCCAACGTCCGATCGATCAGACCAGTTTTCACAAAACAAATTTTGATGAACTGCAAGCAAGCGTACGTCATTTAAACGAATTTAGAAATGCGAATGTGCTGTGTTTTTCTGAAACCTGGCTGAGCGAAGAAATAGCAGACGACATTTTAGCTTTGGACGGATTTGGTGTGCCACTGAGAATGGACAGAGACAAGCGCGTGACAGAGAAATCAAGGGGGGGGGGGGTGTGTATGTACGTGAGCGAGAAGTGGTGTAACAGTGAGAACGTTTAAAGTGCGTCGTCAAGTGTGTACGCGTGACGTGGAACTTTTAGCAGTGTCACACTGCGACCGAAATACCTGCCACGTGAGTTCGGACAGCTCTTCATGACTGTTGTTTACGTGCCACCATCCTCGGAGATTTTAATGACTGTGACCTCAATTCAAGCCTGCCTTCTTTTAAACAGTATGTGTCATGTTTTACAAGAAAGGATAAAAATACTTGATTTATGCTACTGTAATATACCATCTGCATACAAGTGTGTGTTCAGCTCCCCCCTGTTGGTCAGTCTGATCACAATGCCATTCATCTCTTGCCAGCTTACAGACCAAAAGTGAAAACACAACCTATCACTACTAAAAGCAAGTGCAGTGTTGGACAAGAAAGTGTTGATGAATTACAGGCTTTGTTTTGAATGTACAGATTGGAATTTGAATTTGTTTTTGAATTCTAGTTTTGACATTAACGAAGCCACCGATGTTATTTCCAGCTACATTTCTTTCTGTGAACACATGATTGTACCTACTAAAACTATCAAAATATTTCCCAACAACAAACCTTGGGTTACAAAATCTCTGAAAAAATAATCTAAAGAAAAAAAGAGCTTTTCAATCAGGCAATAAAAGCGATCGTAAGGTGTGTACAAAAGAAACTGCAAACGGAGATTGAAGAATCAAAGAGAGCTTACAAGAGAAAGTTGAAAACATGTTCCAGAATGGAAATATGCGAGATGCATGGAAAGGAATAAAGGTTTTATCAGGTTCAGGAAAATGTTCAAACCAAAATATTAGTAAGTAAAAAAAAACAGCAAAAGAACAGAAGCAATTTGCAGAAAAGCTGAACGATTTTTACTGTAGATTTGATGATAAAGATTTTAGTAAAGAATTAAAGGAAGTGAAGGAAGAACTCCAAAGCAATGTTAAAAACGATGTTGATGGAAGTGATTCTGTTGTGATTGAGGAAAATGATGTTCAGTTTTTTTCAAACGTTTAAATGTGAGAAAGGCAATGGGCCCTGATAATATCTGTGGAAAATTGTTGAAGGTGTGTGTGCTTCTCAGCTCTCCTATGTTTACAGTCGTTTGTTTTACCTGGTCACTTAGAGAATGTATAATTCCTGTTTTATGGAAAAATGCCACTGTATGTCCTGTTCCCAAAAAACGCAACCCAAGCTGTTTAAATGATTACCGACCAGTTGCCCTCACATCTGTTGCAATGAAATGTCTTGAAAGAATTGTCCTCAGTTATTTTTTAAAAGATACTACACAGTACCAAGACCCGTTTCAGTTCGCATACCAACAGAACAGATCAACAGATGATGCCACACTCACACTTCTCCATCATGCTTTTTTCACACCTCGAAAAACCTGCCTCCTTTGTACGCATTCTCTTTATTGATTTCTCATCAGCATTCAACACCATACAACCACATCTGATGGCAAAGAAACTCATTAACATAAATGTGGGTAACAAGCTCATTCTTTGGATAATTGATTTTCTTACACAGAGGACACAGTCTGTTCGATATCAAAGTGTTGTTTCGTCTTCCAGAGTCATTTCAACTTTCAACTGGCGCACCCCAGGGTACTGTTTTATCACCAGCTTTTTACTCTGTACACAAATGATTGTTCAGGAAGTGATTCAACTTTGTACATTAAATATTCAGATGACTCAGCACTTGTGGATCTTTCCAACTCTGATTCTGTTTACTTCAAGGAGGTTCAAAGATTTGTTGACTGGTGCGATCATAACTATCTTGATCTGAATGTAACAAAAACGAAAGAAAATGTTGATTGATTTTAGAAAGAATCCAAAAGCTGTACCACCACTTTTTTATCAAGGTGCTGAAGTAGAACGTGTTGAATCATACAAATATTTAGGAACTTTTATAGATAATAAGCTGAATTTTAAATCCCATGTTGAGTATGTCCACAAAAAATGTCAAACAGATTATATTGTCTTCGCAAGCTGCGATCATTTCATGTGAATACTGACATTCTTCGGACATTTTATTCATGCTTCTTGGAATCTGTTCTAACTTTCTCATTTATGTGTTGGTATGGTGGGTTGACTGTGAAGAGCAGAAATGTGCTTGAGAAAGTGGTGAACGTGGGAGGAAAAATCGTTGGTGAGAGACAAAAAAGTCTGAGTGAGCTATACAGGTGCCGTGTTAGTTTGTAAAGCGAAGAAGATTACGTGTGACCAGACCCACGTCCTTGCAAATCAGTATGACCTTCTTCAGTCAGGACGAAGATATCGATCGGTTAAATGCAGAAGTGTCAGATAAAAACAAGTTTTATTCCCCTGTCCATTGATTTCTTGAACCGAGAAGATGTTTAATTGAAATCCAAATTCCTCTATATGAATGTATGACAGTCAGAGGTGAAGGGTGTGTTGCATAATGTTATGGAGGAAGACGTTACTCAAGAGTTACGGATGAAGGTGTGTGTTACATGGTGTTACAGAGGGATATATTAATGAAACAGCTGGAGGTGATGGGTGTTTTACATGGTGTTACAGAGGGAGACATTACTTAAGCATTTGGAGGTGAAGTGTGTGTTACATGGTGTGACAGAGATGTTACTGAAGCAGTTAGAGGTGAAGGGTGTGTTACATGGTGTTACAGAGGGAGACGTTACTGAAGCAGTTGGAGGTGAAGGGTGTGTTACATGGTGTTTCAGAGATGTTACTGAAGCAGTTGGAGGTGAATGGTGTGTTACATGGTGTTACAGAGGGAGACGTTACTGAAGCAGTTGGAGGTGAAGGGTGTGTTACATGGTGTTACAGAGGGAGGTGTTACTGAAGCAGTTAGAGGTGAAGGGTGTGTTACATGGTGTTACAGAGGGAGACATTACTGAAAACAGTTGGAGGTGAAGGGTTTGTTGCATGTTGTTACAGAGGGAGACATTACCGAAGCATTTGGAGGTGAAGGGTGTGTTACATGGTGTTACAGAGGGAGGTGTTACTGAAGCAGTTGGGGGTGAAGGGTGTGTTACATGGTGTTACAGAGATGTTACTTAAGCAGTTGGAGGTGAAGGGTGTGTTACGTGGTGTTACAGAGGGAGATGTTACTGAAGCAGATGGAGGGTATGTTACATGGTGTTACTGAGATGTTACTGAAGCAGTTGGAGGTGAAGGGTGTGTTACATGGTGTTACAGAGGGAGACGCTATGGAAACAGTTGGAGGTGAAGGGTGTGTTACATGTTGTTACAGAGGGAGACGTTACTGAAGCAGTTGGAGGTGGAGGGTGTGTGTTACATGTTGTTACAGAGGGAGATGTTACTGAAGCAGTTGGAGGTGAAGGGTGTGTTACATGGTGTTACACAGGGAGATGTTACTGAAGCAGTTGGAGGTGAAGGGTGTTTTACATGGTGTTACAGAGGGAGACGTTACTGAAGCAGCTGAGGTGAAGGGTGTGTTACATGATGTTACAGAGGGAGATATTACTGAAGCAGTTGGAGGTGAAGGGTGTGTTACATGGTTTTTGCAGAGATGTTACTGAAGTAGTTGGAGGTGAAGGGTGTGTTACATGGTGTGACAGAGGGAGATGTTACTGAAGCAGTTGGAGGTGATGGATGTGTTACATGATGTTACAGAGGGAGATGTTACTGAAGCAGTTGGAGGTGAAGGGTGTGTTACATGGTGTTGCAGAGACGTTACTGAAGCAGTTGGAGGTGAAGGGTGTTTTACATGGTGTTACAGAGGGAGACATTACTGAAGCAGCTGAGGTGAAGGGTGTGTTACATGATGTGACAGAGGGAGACGTTGCTGAAGCAGTTGGAGGTGATGGGTGTGTTACATGGTGTTACAGAGGGAGGCGTTACTGAAGCAGTTGGAGGTGAAGGGTTTGTTACGTGGTGTTACAGAGGGAGACGTTACTGAAGCAGTTGGAGGTGAAGGGTGTGTTACATGGTGTTGCAGGGGAGACATAGCTGAAGCATTTGGAGGTGAAGGGTGTGTTACATGGTGTTACCGAGATGTTACTGAAGCAGTTGGAGTGAAGGGTGTGTTACATGGTGTTACAGAGAGAGACGTTACTGAAGCAGTTGGAGGTGAAGGGTGTGTTACATGGTGTGACAAAGGGAGAGGTTACTTAAGCAGTTGGAGGTGAAGGGTGTGTTACATGGTGTGGCAGTGGGAGACGTTACTGAAGCAGAGGTGAAGGGTGTGTTACATGATGTTACAGAGGGAGACGTTACTGAAGCAGTTGGAGGTGAAGGGTGTGTTACATGGTGTTACAGAGGATGTTACTGAAGCAGTCGGAGGTGATGGGTGTGTTACATGGTGTTGCAGAGATGTTACTGAAGCAGTTGGGTGAAGGGTGTGTTACATGGTGTGACAGAGGGAGACGTTACTGAAGCAGTTGGAGGTGATGGGTGTGTTACATGGTGTTACAGAGGGAGACGTTACTGAAGCAGTTGGAGGTGAAGGGTGTGTTACATGGTGTTACAGAGGGAGACGTTACTGAAGCAGTTGGAGGTGAACGCCCAGGACATGATCTCCACCACCCAGGAGCTGGCCATTCACGAGGAGTCTGAGGAACAGAACTATGACGTGTAAGCACCCCCAATGTTCTGTTCCACAAAACAGTTCTGTTTCACCATCTGCCACTTTCCAGGAATTCTCCACCCACCCGTTAACGATAGCTGGATTTTGTTTGTACACGGGATATTCCAGAAGGCTTAACCTCTGCTTTCAGCTGCTCTAGGCATCATTCACAGTGTGCTATGTAACCGTCAAAAAAAAAAAAAAAAAATTATCAAATATTTCTGTCAGCTTGTATTGAGTGTGAAAGAGAAGAAGAGTAGCATGAGTGACATAGGAGAGTTTGTTGAGCATGGCTGCAGATGAGTTGACGGCCCAGGTGCCCTTAAACTGAGGATAACAGCAATAAGTCAAACTTCGATTTAGACCATACCAGTGTGTTTGAAATTGGTTCAGGTGTGTTTGGTGATGATTTAGGTGACCAATGTGTGGTGAGTGGGCAGTGATGTTCAGATTGATGTTTGGATCTGCAGAGTGAAGCAGAGTGACCAGTGGTCAGGTTGTCAACATCACACACACACACACACACACACACACACACACACACACACACACACACACACACACACACACTTAAAACACAGATATGTTCATTACTTTGTATGCAAAATTTGATGGAATTTCTAACTTACAGGGCTTTACAGAAAATAGTAGAAAGAGAGTACTTTCGTTTCATGAGTTTGTCTGGTGGTCCGGAACATCAGTTTGGTAGTTTGGTGCATGTTCCTTCCAGAAAACCAGGTTATTAAATGATTCAGACTCTTCATGAACCATTGTTGGAAGGGCGCCATAGGATAGGGGGTGTCAGGGCCAATCTCCATCAGAAATATTATTGTGAGTTGTTTTATCCCCAACCAGTTCCCACAAGGAGGTGTCTGGAGTGTGTTAAATCGGAATACCTTCCACTGAACTTTGCCGAATTGACCACACAGCTATGTAATGTCTTCTTCAGTGGAAAGCATCATGTGTACCTAGGGATAATTGCTGTCTGAGAAAGTTGAAGCTGGGATAGGCTGCTGGATGTGGCTATGTAGGAGTCAGAATGAGCAGTATGAGATGAATGCCACTGGGAGAGCGCTGGAGATGGGATGGTCAGGGGAAAAAAAAGGAAAGGAAAAAGCAAAAGAAAACTGCATGATTGTCTGTGCTAGAATATGCACATGACATAATCCTGCAACTTTATGAATATTATAAAGGCTTTTGACATGGACAGTGGTTTGGCATCTGAACGTCATGTAGTGCATAACATCAAGCTTTCAGCCTGATTCTGTGATGCTTTTGGTGTGATTTGCTAAGATCTATTGCTCACATTGTGTATGAATGAAATGATAAGAAATGGACAGATGACCCAGAAATGTAGTGTTCTGTCAAAGTTTCATGACCATCTAGCTCCCTGTTGATGCTGGTGCTGGGATTGCAACTCAAGTCTTGGATGTGGCTGTGTGGAGCGACCTGAATGAGAGGTGTGATAGTAATGCCAGTGAAAGGACAAGAAGATGAGACAAAAGAAAGAAATAAAGTGATGAATGATAATTGACAGAGCATCCCTGGCAATACACAACACAGTACGCTTAGTGTAAGTAACCAGTTAAAATGTTGTCTATTGTTTCAGGAATATTTACCAGTCACAAATGTAGCGAAGAGAAAAAAAATCTGATTCAGACTGATTAGGAACACAGTTTTAGGAGGGAAGAAAAAACAAGACCAGTGCCTGTGTTCAGCAGAATTGCAAGACTGTGTGGAAGATGTTCCCCTGAATGATCTATAAGCCAGCCAAAGGCTGAGAAAGGCCCTTGGGTGTATGTGGTTGTGTGTTGCCATGGACATAAGAGGGATCAATCACCCGAGAAATGTGTGTGCAGATTTCAGGAATCATTGACAGCGCGCCGACGGCAGCAGCAGGAGAAGTTGTCGGAGAAAGTGCTGTCGACAGCGGCCTATCACCAAGATGCCACAGGGAAGGTCATCGCCAACAATGACAGCCCCGCGACAACCGTTGCTAACACTGCTGCCACACCCGCTGCTTCAGGTAGTGGGGCGCAGATCAGTTTTTGTGGTGTTGAATACTGGCGGTGTTATTCTAGAAATTATCACCTGCATGTGACGGGTTGTTGTAATGGAAGTTTGGGCAGTCGGAGATCGCAGCATCTCCCTAGCATCCATCCTGTGCAACAGGGTAGAGAGTTCTAACCAGTTTTTCATGATGTAATTCCCAAGATTTGTTCAGTCTGCCTCAGAGATAGCCACTGTGCCGTGTAGAATGATCTTGGACAGGGAGTCATGGCCGGATACATTAGTCAATTGCATTACCAGAATAAGAAGTTCCAGGAGGACACTGTTGTTCAAATCTATGGAATTAAGAACTGTTTGGCCCTGTGATAAAGACATGTTTTGTTGAATGCAGTGTTCTGAGTTCGATCCCCATTTGAGATGGCAGATTAGAGAGTCAGCATTTTCGCAGACTCCAACCCCTTTGAAGTCCTTTGGATGAGACTTTGACCCAGAGTCCTGTGTTTGAATACATCAATTAAAGGAAAAAAAAAAAAAAAACATGACTAATGAACCCATTACTTTCCTCATGCATTAACTGGTATTCCATCCTTTGTATACTAGATGTCCAGCGTTTTGCCAGTTGGGTGACAAAAACAAAAAAAACAAAACAAACAAACAACGAAAGAAAACCATACACACACACACACATACACACTCAGATGCAGACACAGACCCCCCCCCTCCCCCTTCCCCCCACACACAATCCATGTACATTGTTGTTATGTTTAGACTGCATCTCGAAGATGGAATGTGGCTGTCTTAGTGGGAGGATTCAGCAAGCAGGTGGGCAAAAGTCTCATCAGTGCTGAACACCAGATTTGAAGCCTGGAAAACTAGGAAGAAGATGACAACTTTGACCGCATGCGATTGCAGGTTGTATCATTTGTTTATGCTTTACAGGAGGCACGGATCTTTCAGCTTGCTGTTGATAGCTCTTCTGTGTGTGCATAGAAGCTGAAGCGTCTGTTCATGTTGGGGCTGTTTTGTAAGCCTCAGCCTTGCTTTCTCTCTCTAACAGTGCCTCGCTCCGCCTCCCAGCCATCCATGCCTCGTGTACCCTCTTCCTCTTCTGTAGACAAACCTGTTGGTCAGCCCCAGGCCACGCCCACCGTCAGAGCCAGCCAGTCGGAGAACTGCACTCGGCCACCACCCCTCAGACAGAGAACAAGACCGGCCTGTTTTCACGGCTGTTCAAGAGCAAAGGGCAGGACAATGGGACGGTCAACAAACCCAAGAACGGTAAATCGACAGAAAAGGGGATGGGAAAAGCGTGATTGAAAGACCAGGATGAGGGGGTTAGGTGGCTAGGTGGATTCATGAGGGGAGAGATGGGTCGGGGGGGAAAGAGCAATTGGGGGGGAGGGGAGTGGGGGGAGGAAGGGAGGAGCATGAGCAGACCCAGAAGTTTTGGAGGAGAAGCGTCCTAAGAACATTGAAAGGAAAAAAATGACTGAGTATGTTTTATGACATGAATGGTTTCTTGTGTGTATGTGTATTTCTGTCTGTGTGTGTTTTTCTGTTAACTGCCCTTTTCAATGTGACATGTATCTGTAGTGAAATATTCAGATTGAAACAAAATGCTCATATCTCACTGAATTACCTGTTGAAATAGGGAGTGTCACTGCCAGCCCACCTGAATTTTTTTTTTCTTCTGGAAATGCCCAAATTTAGACGTTTTTTCCCTAAATCTTGATTTTTGATAGAAAATCCAGAATTTTTTAAATTTTGTTTAAAATTGTTGGATGTGGGGGGTCACTTTTCAGTAGGAATGATAAGATATTGCAGAATAAAGCCCACATGATATATGGATGGTGGCAATTATATGTATAGAAAATGGATTTTCTTCTTAAACCCCCAGTTGTCGACTGAAACACAAGAGGGTTAGAAGTGCTTTCTGTCACTAGCCGAACTGCCCTTTCTTCAGCCCCACCCACCTCACTTCCTTTTATCCTCAGGTTTACGGAACTTTGACTGGAGAATGTCGGCAGCTATGGAGGAGGAGTGGAGGCGGTGGTTATTTGCAGAAAAAGAAGGGAAGAGTAAGAGATGCAGTTTCCCCTTTTTTTGTTAATCTCGGCTTCCTTATCCCTGCAATGGTGATGTTCCCTTGCCTCTCACTCTGGCCACATTCGTACACAGCAACATCCAGACCGGTCAAGTCCCAGCCCCAGTACAGGCAGTCCAAAGGGAGCCGTCAGTGTTGGGTCATCATCAGGCAAACCACCTGAGGAGATGTTCCATTGCTGCCGTGTCTTTGGTGATGTTCAGAGGTGCCATTTTGCATATGCAGGACACAACCATGTGAATATTCCTACTGACCACAATCATTTCTCAGCTGTGGAGCCAAAAAGAGGGCACCACCAAACCCATGCAAGGACATTCTCTTGCTAATATGTATGTTGCGCTGGGATTTGGCAAAAAATTAATCATGGGATTTGAAAAAAAAAATGATTATAGGATTGAAAAAAAAAAAAGATAATCAAAAAAAAGATAATCAGCCATGTTATTCAGCTAGAAATTGCTGCCTATATTTTTTTTTTTTTGTTTTTTTTTTAGGAATGATACGGAGCGCTGATAGCAACCTCATTGTCTCATTGTCATTGGCTCATTCGTCCAGCCAGTCCACTCTGACCTTACTTGTGGTTTGTTGCCTGGAAACTGGATTTATGATGTGCAAAAACTATACACACTGAAATAAAATGTTACTTTTTTTTTTTTCTTGTTTGTAAGATAAAATTCTGAAATTCTGACATTCATGACATGGGTATAAGAACCCACTACCCTCTCCATACCGTTACCCCCCCCCCTCCCCCCCCCCCCCCCGTTCCCCTGCTCCAATCCCCATGGAAAAAAATGGCTGACAAGTATGAACAAATAACTTGATGTGATTGGTTTTCATGGTGTGTCATCCTCTGTGATAACAGAGCCTCGAGCTGAGCAGGGTCCGGCGGTGAAGAGTGTGGATGATTTCATTCCTGATGAAGGCACCATTGACAGCAGTTTCCTGGACGATGCCAAGGATGTTGCCATCAAAGACACACAAAGACATGGCAAGGAGAGGAAGACAGGTCAGTGCTGGTGGTGGTTTTTTTTTTTTTTTTTTTTAGTTGCACGTGTTGGGTGCTTGGAAAAACACAGGCATGTGCATTGACATACATTTACAGAGCTACATGCACACACACACACACACAACACACACACACTGACAAAAAGACATACATCACATACACACACACACACACACACACACACACACACACACACACACACACACACACACACACATGTATGTGAATACAGACACGTTTAAGAACACATTCACATACAAAGCACTCTGGCAGCGGAGAGACACACACAGAATTAGAACTCACTCAACTATACACTTTCACATACAGTCACACTTACAATATGCTCACACATGCACACTCCTGACGGGGATGACGGCCCAGATAAGTAATATGTAATGTGGTTGGCTTGGATATAAACAACAGGAAATGAGCTGCACAATTATTGTGACCAGAATCAGGATATAACTCTTTTATTACCAAGCTACATGTATGGCTGTTGAGAGAAATGCTGATTTTAAAAAAAAATGAAATTTGCTTAAGTGTACATGCCTCTGTGTGCGTATGTGTGTGTGATTTTTGTGTGTGTGTGTATGTGTAGTATATTGTTTTCTTTTGGTTTCTTTGCTTGCTGCATAGTGGTTTGGTCATCTTGAGAGATCATGGAAGTATCTTCAGAACAGCTTAAATTCAATTTCCGCTGGAGGGTTTCACCTCCCTGGATCCCGCCAGCAGGGTGTTGCCTCTGGATCCCACCAGTGCCCACGTGGTCCTGGACCCCGGCCTTTTTCAGAAAAGTTTGAAGTAAGCTGTTCTCCAGCCGAAGTATTTCGCTTCATTTTCTTAATCGTATTTCCCAACTATGTTGAAATTCTGAAAAATCTGTGAAACTATTATCAGTTTTACAAACAAAACAGAACAAAGCAAAATTAATGTTTATCTGTGTTTCTAGTGACGAAGACGCTGGAGACAACCCCATGGTGGCAGGCTTTCAGGATGACCTGGACTCTGACGATGACCTCACGACCCCTGCCACATCAAAGCCCTCGGCTGCCTCATCAGCACCATCAGTCAAAGCCGATATCGATTTGTCCAGCGAGGATGAGGGAGGGCAGGTGGGTGTCAATCACTTGGTGACACCAGATGCTGACATTTCCAGTGAGGAAGAGCTGGGTGGGACAAACCCTGTGGTGAGTGCAGCCACTGTGGACATCACAGATTCTGAGGACGAGCCAGAGCATGCTCAGAAACACACAGCTCAGAAAAGTGGTCGCAAAGGTAGCGACCCATACACAGAAGAGTGGAAGAGAAAGGCAGGGTACTGATGTTCTGTCTGAAAAGAAGATATCACAGCCAGTGAAGAGTGCAAAGGTTAAAGCTGCGGTTGTCGCCGACAGCGAGGAGGAGGAGAGCAGTAGTCAAGGGGGAGACAGTGGTGCCGCCGAAGGAGAGAACTCTGTGCCAGGGGAGGACAAGCAGACATTCCGCATTGAAGTGCCGCAGGAGGACTTTGGCAACTGGCTCGATGAGCTGGAGGCAAAGGAGGCAAAGGTCAGTTCATCAGTGTCGCTCCTTGTGGTGTGATTGATGATGGTAATGATGCTGCTGATAGCTATTTGAGGATGATAGTACCTAGTAATATAAAAAACTACTTTTGAAAATCAGTTGGAATGGAAGTGTCCAGGAAAAGGAAAGTGTGTGCACGTCGGGTGTGTGAATGAAAATGTGAGAAACTGTGAGAGTGTGTGTGTTTATTATGTTTTTGAATGAATGTGTGCAGTAAGGGGGTGTGTATGTGTGTGTGTGTGTGTGTGTGTGTGTGTGTGTGTGTGTGTGTATGTGTGAGAGAGAATGGTTGCTGATTAGAAAGACTGGGCTGTGTGTGCATGTGTGTGTTTGCGTGAATCGATAAAAGTCAGTGTTTTGGTTCTAGTCAAGGACGACAAGGACAGCATATTTCTCAATTAACTAGCTGCTGTAGTTCAGCAGTTAGCATCTCGAATTCCCAGCTGCGAGGTGTTGGTCCGATTCCCACCAGAGCCATTTATATTTGTGGAATTTTTTACCCAAGACCAGCACTTACTCAGAGTTTAGTTTGCTCTGGGCTTAACTGGGAAGACTGCAACAACATGGTCGAGTTTCATCCATTTCGAGGATACTTTTCCTGACCAACATTGCAGTAGTTGGTATCTCTCAGGCTTGACGCCACCAGGGTATGTCATGAAACGAAGCATCAAGTACAGCCCCTGTCATGCTGTCTCAGACTAGAATGAAACTCTGTAACATCACCATCATTGAACACCATGAACAAGGAGTCTCAAATTCTGTGGCCCTTCATGCCATGCTTTCATGATGAGCTCAGCTATGTTCTGCCCACTTCTGTGTCATGTCCAGGGTGCCAGTATCGGTGGGTTAACTGTGACTGTTAGGAGACCACCATGATGGAGCTCTCCATGTCTGCCATCCAGAGGGGATGTCTCCTTCTGTGGGCTTCACAACTAAGCGCACATTCTTGTCAGTAAGGGGGCATAGTTGTCAGAATCGTGCGCATATCGGATCAGAGCAGGCACCACTGAACACAGATGATGCGACTCGGCAGCAGTGCAGTGTCTCCTCTGGTGGGTGGGTTGCCAATGATGGTTTAACTTTGACTTTCCTTTGGATTGTGGATCTGGGACAGGACAGGACAACCCAGGGCACGACTGTGGAGGCGAAGCCAGAGTGAGCGGCGTGGGGGTAATGCCACTGAAGTGACACAGAAGATCAGAATAAAGAAAAAAAACATGTTTCAGTTCTGTTGACATTGTTTAGACAGGTGTTTAGCTGCAAAGGCGGAAATTTTTATGCTGTGTTGATGGCATAAATTTGAGAAATCAAGCTAACTTCAGGATTTTTTTCCCTTTTGGTTGGTTGTTTGCTGACTGTATTGTTTTTACAGACGCAACATTTGACATGCAAAGCTTTTAACGTATGATACTGTTTCGCTGCCCAGAAGTACAACTGCCTTTAGCCTGAAAATCAAATTTTACAGGAGACGAAAAAAACTCATTATTTATCCCGACAAGATATACTGCGAGCTGAGTCACAGTACAAGTATTTTGATTACAGAATGTTTATTTTTAGGATAATGTAATGGGGACTTGGCTACGTTATATGCCCCTTGGCCTGCTCTCATGATATGCCAAAATTCTCAAAAATGCAAAAAAAAATTGAGTTATGGCAGATGTATTTACGGGCTGTGATTTGGTGTCATGGAAACTGTTATTGTTCTGTCTCATCACTGGCATTATTTCCATGCCACTCACTGTTCTTCCTGTCACAGCCACACCCAGGCCCTAAACTGCTGTATCATTTTCAGTCATGTCAAACATACAGTCTTTGTTACTGTCACTTGCGTTTGTTGCCAGTCCTGCTCGGTACAGTGTGGGTATAAAAATGTTTACTTTTTATGGCGGGTCCTGATTTCAGTGCACATAGTGCTAACAAGAAAGTGTTCGCTTTCCCATGAGGATGGGTGCCTCTTTGCTTCTGGAAGTTGCGTGTTCATAAGTTCCTCTTTTTAATCATGTTCCTGGACTCTTTAGTTGTTGTTGTCATTATTGTAAAACAGTTCAAATTTTTAGAATTTTAAGATTTTAAAAGGAAATATTATTGGTTCCATTCAGCACCCATTTTGCGCCGAATACGAGAAGATAAATGATCGCTCGTTGTTTGTTTTCATTGTCCTGAATGTTGTTTGTTTTACCTGAAGAGGACCTGAGAGGTCGAAGTGTATAATGTTTTGTCTATGCAGTTTGTCTTTCGGAACCAGTAACATTTATTTTTTTAAATTTGTTTCAGTTTCCACGTGAAGTCACCTTGCTTTTCAACTAAAGTTTATTCGACACTTCAGAATTGTTTTTTTTTGTTTGTTTTTTTTTAAGAAGAAGAGTTTCATGGAAAGAAATTGGCAATTTGAGGGTTAAAAGGTTGAACCTTGTGTTGTTAGCCATCCCAAACCAGTGTCGGTAGCAGCGGCAAGAAGAGCAAACCAGTGTCAGTTACTGCAGTGTTGGTGACGGACAGCGAGGATGAACGGCCTGCAGTCAGTGAGTAGTTCATTTCTCATAGAGATTTTTCATGACTGTGGTTGCTAGGTCGTTTAGTTGTCATTCATTAAGACTTGGTGGTAAATAGCAGTCATTCAACAATGCTATGTACACTTCAGTTGTTGTTTTTCCTTTTTTTTTTTTTGTTTGTTCATATTTCTAAACTGTATACACCTAGCATTCAGGAAGTAAGATGATCTGTCCAAACTGTTGTTTATTTGCCATGACTTGTCTGAGCAATCATTTACTTAGGATGTAAGCATTGATTTTAAAAAAAAATTGAAAAAAAACTAATCTTGGCTTCTTGTTAACAAAGAAGCAGGGTGACTGGTGCTGTCTTGATGAGATAATTGCATGCTCATAACTCCAAACAGATGCTGCTTACGACATCAAATTGCCTGACAGAAATGCCAGCACAGAACACACAGAACACAGGAGACATTTTTAAGAAAGGATGTTCAAAGCTTTACCCTGTACCTGATAGATGTACATAACAACAACCACTGTGTTTATTCATGACTGGCACAGCCTTTCTGATCTTGAATATAATCAGACAGAACATACGGACAAACAAAACTAAATGCAGAAACCTTGGTGTGGTTGGTATGAAAGGAAATCTTACAAGAGGCAAGGAGCTGTCAAGGGTACTGAAAGTTTTTGAATAATACACCACTTTCAGGAAGATAATCTAATGTTAATGTGCTCAAATGCCAAACTTAAAGCATCAAAAGGCTGAGCGCCCACCAGCGCCCCGGTAAACACGTGGCAACAATGGGCGCCGCCATGTTTCTCGTAGAAAAGGAAGTCTCGTGAGAACGTGACTTCCTTCTTCCTGTAGCCATTTACTTCTGTTTGCAAAAAACCGCGAGTCGATATGTGCGGTGGTTCTCGAGTTACGAATTTTTTAAGTTTTGAGGTCGAAATGCTGTTTTTCACCACCATGGCTAACCTTGATTTCTGCCGTTCTATAATGAGATTTAGTGATGAGATATACTGTGTTTTTGTAGGATTTACGGCATAAGACTTAGTGAAAGTGCTGGGTAATGAAGCTTAGAGTGACCTAGATTTCGACTGGGATGAGGTTCCAGGTATGATGAACAACAATTCGGAAGAAAGTTCTGAAGAAGATTTTTCCCCCCCCCCGAGTAAATGGCTCATGTGACATTCTTCAAACTTACGATATAGCACATATATATTCGTAGGAATTTTAAAAATTATTTTCATTTCATTATTTCCTTTCCTCTCTTTTAAATTATTTTTTTTAATTGGGTAACCATGTTCAAAATGGGGCCAGGTGTGATACATGCTGCATTAAAGAGAGTGATCATAATTCACATTACAGGGCCAGGCATGGTATGTGCTGCATTCAAGAAAGTGATCATAATTTATGTTACAAGGCCAGGTGTGGTTCATGCTGCACTGGAAATAGTGATTATAATACATATTACAGAGCCTGGTATGGCACACTCTGCACTGGAGGTAGTGATCACAACATGTTGGGCCAGGTGTGATAAATGCTGAACTGAAAGTTATAAGAGTGTGTTGCACTAGCTGCACACTGAAGGTAGTGATGATAACATGTTACAGTGCCAGGTGTGGTACATGCTGCATTGAAGGTAATGATCATCATAACCCATGTTACAGGGCCAGGTGTGGTACATGCTGCATTGAAGGTAATGATGATAATCCATGTTACAGGGCCAGGTGTGGTACATGCTGCATTGAAGGTAATGATGATAATCCATGTTACAGGGCCAGATGTGGTACATGATGCATTGAGGTAATGATGATAATCCATTACACAGTGCCAGGTGTGGTACATGCTGCATTGAAGGTAATGATCAAAGTCCATGTCAGAGTGGCAGGTGTGGTACATGCTGCAGTGAAGGTAATGATCATAATCCATGTTACAGGGCCAGGAGTGATGGATACTGCATTGAAGGTAATGATGATAATCCAAGTTACAGGGCCAGGTGTGGTACATTTTGCACTGAAGGTTGTGATCATAAAACATGTTAATGAACCAGCCGTGGCAGATACAGCACTGAATGTTATGATTATAAAATGCACAGGCCAGGTGTGGTACTTGCTGCTCTGGATGTTCCGATCACGAAATGTTACAGGGCCAGGGTATTGTATACATAGGGCACTGAAGACGGTGATCACAACGTGATGTTTCAGGACCTGTATCTTCTGATGTTGAAGAAGCACCAGCCAAGACCTCCACAAAGAAGAAGAAGAAGAGGACAGAGGAGAAGGTCAGAAACCAGCCGTTCAGAGGCAGCATCTCTTTTGTTCTATGGGTTTTAGTAACAAATAACAAGAACATGTCTCATAGAACTTCTCGTTCAAAGGGATTTAATGACAGTCAAGAGGAACGTATCACAGGCAACTCTCCCTTGTTCTAAGGGTCTTGGTGATAATCTGTTAGAAGATGACACGGGCAATTTCTCTCTTGATGTAAGGGCTTTAGTGGCAATCTGTAGCAACATGCTGTGGGAACTTCTCTTTTGTTCTAAGGGGTTTAGTAACAATCCATAGGAACGTGGGTTAGGTGGGGGACTGATATCTTGAAAATATAGAGGACAGAGGAGGGTCGATGAATCCAAATGCAGTCGAGCACACTGGCCTTCAAGGGACTTTTTTTTTTTTGCGCGTGCGCAGGCTGATGCTCCTGCAGACGCTCCCTGAATAGACAGGCAAGGATTAATCCCATCTACCCAGTAAAGGGAGTTTTTTGTGTGTTTGACTGTTTTTTATCCTGCCATTAAGGCAGCCATACTCAACTTCAGGGAAGGTGCATGCTATGTGTAACGTGTCATCCATACCAACGGCTAAACTGGCCTTCTCTTCTGAAAGTAGGTGATGGGATTTTATGTGTGTGCAAGATGATATATGTGTGCGTTCACACACGGAACCTCTGTTTATAGTCTCATTCGAAGGACTGTGTGGGAAATGGAGTCAGAACGAGTGTTAACTCTGAGGGAAAAATCCCCCTGTACCGAAACGGCCATCAGAGAGTCAAACCCGCAACCCACAGATTACGAGTCGGCCCCCGCCTTCAAGGGACTGAAAGTTTGTGTTAGGGTTGGCCGATTTATAGATTATCGAGATGTTGGTCAGTCAAATAATGCTGTGGCAATTGTTCAACCCATACATGCAGTTTGGAATTTTAGCATGCCTGTACAGGGAATGCGATTTACTCAACCGTACACACTTACTGCAACCGTTGAAATGGCCAAGGTGTTTATGTTTACTGTGTCCCATGGTTTGCTTGTTGGTTTGTTTGCTGATTTCTCTGTGTGTTTACAAGGTTATGCAACAACTTCAGAACCCACTTTAACTAGAATTGGAAGAAAGATTGATTAAGACCCAACAACAGATCCTTTCAATGTTGGTCAGGATCTGGATCAAAGAATGGATCAGGGATCTGTTGTGTCAGTATGAATTTTGTACTGAACATGAACTCTGTGAGGTGACCATTATGAATTGATAACTATTGATTAAGTGATAGTGAATTGATAACTATTGATTAAGTGATATGTTCTCAGGGAACATGATCCCTGTTCACTGACATAAAGGTTTGCAGTTCATGTTTCCCGTGTCTTATTTGGAAAAAAAAAAAGTACTCGGGAATTGACTCGTTCAGTTTCTACCAACTATTACTTCTCTGTGTAGAAAAGTAATTATTTTCACCCATGAATGCACTCAAAACGCAGATCCGGATTCTGTTAAACCCTGGTGGAGGTCTGCTGTCTTCAAAGGACCCTTGTATTTTCCTCTGTGTTGTCTTAGGTTTTGGAATATCTATCACTAAAAAAATGTGTTGTGAGATTGTTGTTGATTTTGCAAGAATAAAGCATCAAGAAACCATACATGAGTCTGTTTTGCATGAATGATTGCTCAAAAAATGTGTGAATTAATGTGTTTTGTTGAGTGGGGGTGCGAAAAAATTGACAAACAAGTCCAAAAATTGCCTACTTTCGATCGCGCAGGCCGCCACTATCACACCATGAAAGTAGGCTTGTGACCTACTGAACTGGAGAGAAGAAACGGCCTTGACCTTGGTGTTGTTTATCAATGGAAAATTCCTATACTGTGAGTGTAGTACCGCAGAAAAGAAGGTCACTGAGCTGCCAATCTCGCTGCAATGATTGGCTGATTTAGTTTGAGCCTTTTCATTGGCTCCCATTACTCTCTGATCTACTTCCGGTTGCCCTGATTGTTTGGTCATGTGACCTATCTGAGCCTAACCATTGGCTGCAAGCAGCCATCTTTGAATTGGCGTCTGCTGCAAAAGTCTGCTCAGTTCACAGCCGATGTTGCATTATTTTATTTACTGAGCGTTATATTGGAGCGATTGAAATGCCTAGTCTGAGGAAAGGAAACTTTTGAACCATCCATAAGCTTGGAAAACGGAAAAGGGGAAGAAAACTGCGCAAAAGGCTGTAAACCGGAGACAAATGTGATTACTGTGCCCAGCCAAACACGATCTCCAGTCCGGTTCCATCCACACCTCGTCAAAGATTCCGATCACCCATGCCATCAACATTGAAAACGGAGCCTTCAAGTGCCAGAAGTGCTTCATTCCGAAGGATGCAGTATTTCAGTAGCCGGAAAAGAAAATTGGAGGAGTCAAGTGATTCGGGCATGGAGATTTCAAAGGCAGTGAAATGGGGGTGGAGGAAGAAGGTGTGACCGGATCAACCGACTTGAACGAGATCGCAAACATCGCAAAACTGCAGACGATCATTTTTCAAACTACACTGCCCTTCATGCAATGAATCCGTAAGTTAGTTTATTTGATTCCTGGTTGTTGTTGTTTTTTTCAGGAGAGAGAGAGAGAGAGAGAGAGAGAGAGAGAGAGAGAGAGAGAGAGAATGGCATTTTATTCCAGCAGAAAGAGAGAGAGAGAGAGAGAGAGAATACATGTGCAAGTATGTACATTCATGGAATCAATCTAACACACACACACACACACACACACACTACACACATTTTCTGGGTAATTTGAGATTTCTTTACACACACACACACACACTGCACAATTTCTAGGGTAATTTGAGATTCTTTTACACACAAATGAGCACACACACACACACACACACACACACACACACACACTCTCTCTCTCTCTCTCACTCACTCACTCACTCACTCACACTCCACATTTCTGACAGAATTTCTGAGGGAACTGTGACATTTTCAGATGCTGATCATACAAGTGGGGGGGGACCTGACTTCTGAATGGGGTCATCAATTTTGATGGAGGTGTCCTGTGTGGAGTGTGGCAACATCTGCAATGACTGGGCCACCCAGAAGACGGGCACTACAAAAGGCTTGGCAGCCCCCAGTTGCTCCAAAGGCACCTGAGTGGAAACAAATTTCCAGTGAAAGTTTCCACTCACTCCTTTGAAGAATTTGCCCAAAAGAAAGATGGGCCAATTCAACACTGCGGACACCACCTTGGCAGTTGCGGTTCACAAGTTCACCACGGGCTCCTCTGCTTTGCTGGATGTTCTTCTAGAGCTTGAACTGAGGGCATCAAAGACTGTAGTGGAGTATGCAGAGAAAGAAGATGTATCCAGGGTCCAGTCAGCAACCAGAAAAGCCTCCATCAAAAAAAAAAGAAGAGATGGCAAAACCATAGACACAATTCGTCGTCAAGAACAGCAAGAACGGGAAGGACAGGTTGATGGGGCAGGACGGTTTTGAAGACCAGAAATATTACTTCTTTCCTCCTTTTTTATATTACTCTTACCCATTACCTCATATCCTATGAACAAACATTGTAAAAAAGATAATTTTTAAAAATCTTACCTTGTTGATGTCTTGGTCACCATCAGAAAATACAAGATCAAACTTCAAACTCAATTTCTCAAAACGTTTATTTTTCAGGGACGCATGTTTTCTGAGCACAGCTTTTGACACACTTCCCATCAATATATTCACACCAAAGTTTGCATACTTATGTAAAAATGGCTGCTGAGTGCACTACACCCACAAGAACATTGTATCTCAAATAGTTTTCAAGCTGCATGTGATGATGTCACCAAACCAAAAAAAAAAAAAAATTCGCCTTTTGGAATGAGTGGTGAGGATAGATTTTCAAGTTCAGATAATAACTTTTGTGATGGTTGCTTTCTTTGATCATTGGAATAGAACACTGTACATCTGAAACTTCTTAAAAATTCTGTTTTCTTGAGATATGAAGGGCGAATGGACACTACTGTTGTTCGGATGAGAATGTGCAATAATCTTGTTTCCACATAAGCTGGAAAAACTTGGCATGTGCAATACTTTTGACATGTTCTGCCTCTTGTGCCAAATTTTATAATGATAGTTGATGTAGAACCCTGAAAACGAAAATACCCTAAAATCTACGCCTAGCGCCACCTTAAGTAACCAGTAACCTATAGATATCAGTCATAAAATGTGCCAGTGCGCATTTACTCTGAGCATGGGAAACCCACCAGTGTGTTACCCTCCGTATCATTTGGGAAATAGGTGTACGTGTCGATATTTAAATGAGAAGCACAGGCTGTGACTTGTCATACAGTTTAGTAGATGTGTGTCCCTGGAACCAAGGTTGATTCAGCTACATCTTGACAGGAAATTTCCCTGCATTTTGAGGTGAAATTAATTCGATTGGATGGTTGTATAGAGACTAACGGATTGGTGGTTGAAAATGCCGGACGCAGGTTCAGACAAGCAGAAACAGCAGTAGTACTGACATGAATTTAACAAAATGAGAGGATGTATTTGGAAATGTAGGTAGCGACAAGGTTATAAGAGTGTTTCATGATGACTTAAATGCAAAAAACTAAGTTGTTCATTGTGAGTAATGATGGAGGTCAAATGAAGCTGATTTGATCAGGCTGAAAATCATGGCTGATCGAAAGTTCATGATGAAGGCGTTTCAACTTGTTTGTGAAATTGTAGTTCTACAAAGATTTAGTTCGAAATATTGAAAGAGGCAAGATCATTCTTTTCAGATGGACATTTCAGATTGAAATTTGAAATTGTCTACAGTTATTTTGGGCAATATTCAGTCATGACTTGGGTTTTGAGGTCAGAGGGCTGAATCCAGTGTATGTAGATTGATTCACAGAATGTATTCGACCATTGTTTTTGTATTGATTGCCATTACAAGTTGAAATGATTAGGCAAGGGAACTTTGAAAATCTTTTTTTTTTTTAGATTAAATGTTGTATGATTCAAGAGATTGTGTTTTGAACATTGTAGTGTTTGTTAGAATGAAAAAACTGCAACAATACAAGTGAGGAAATGGACACGTTACCTAAGAGGCTGGACTGAAAAAGACATTGTTTCAGATAGAAGTGGGTTAATGTGTAATACAAGATAATCGTGATGAAAGTGCTGTCAAGAGAGTGTTGCTTTATGCATTTTTGATGTCTTTTTTTTTTCATAAGCTCTGAAGAACATGTTTTTTTTTCAAAAACTTACATTGTCTCTTTGATAATTTGTATTTAAAAAATAGAGTTACTTTGTATTTTTCCTTGTTTTCAGTAAAACTACAGTGGGTGTCATTTTCCTCATTGTTTGTGTCAGAGGGAAGGCCAAGGCATTTGACTTTTGTTTCAAATGCTAGATTGTTGTGACATTGACACAATTCTTTTGTTAACGGTGTCATAAGATTTGTGTTGTAGTTAAATGAGGGAGTGCAGTTTATTGTTGCCTTGTCAGTGACAGTGTGGATTGTCGTTTCAGTGACAGAATGTGTTGTTCCAATGACAGTGTCATCTGTCGATGGTTCCAGAGCGAGGAGAAATCAGCCACCAAGAAAAAAGAAGAAGAAGAAAAAGGAGAAAGTGAAAGTGAAAGATGGAGACATCGAGAAGAAGAAAGAGAAAAAGAAGAAGAAAAAGAGGAAAAAGAAGGAGGAGGAGGTGGGGCGTTGGATGACGAGGAGGATCGTGATAATCTGGAAGCATTCCTGGGAAGCTCGAAAGGTGGCGCCGGCGGTGACTACGAGT
>JADBJO010001098.1:210000-280000 GCA_016801955.1 Conus betulinus
CCTGATCAAAGGTTGAGGAGAAAAACAGAATTCAGTAAAGAACCAGTCTTTCTATTGTGTCCCCCCAACTCCTGAACCTGGATTCTGTGATGTTGTTATTGAGGTTGTTGCTGGGTTGGTCATCCTGATTGATTTAGTGTGGTTGACGGCTGTGGGACTTTCTCCAGGTTGTCTCCTGCTTAATGCTAATTGACCAGTTGTCAGGATTGATGTCGTTAGATGTTTTAAAGAAAACTTCATGCGCTTTCTTTTACATTTGTTTTTAGATTGTTGTTGGAGATTGGGAAGGTTAGTGATCATGGCGGATGTTTATTGCAAGAACATTTTTTAAAGGCCTACAGATGAAGTTGTGCGTTGTTTACTTCTAAATTTTAATTGCTTTTGGTGCTGTTTTAATAATTGTATCTAAGACATTTGTAGTTCTTTGGTGTGTGAAATCCTCCATCTTAAGGCAGAAATCTGTTTTTGGACTCGCAGAAACATTCTCAGCCATTACAAAAAAAAAAAAAAATAAAGAAAAAAATCATTTCAGCCTAAAAAAACACCCAATATTTAAGGAAAGCTGGTAAATGGCAAAGTGCAGTACTCTGAATTGTCTGATGAGAATACCATGTCATAGTATGTCACTATCAGCCATGAATAAACGGCAGTTTGATGCTCATTTATAAACTTTAATGTTATGCCTCGTCTCTCTCTCTGCCTCGTCCACACCCCCTGCATCCCCCCTTTCCCAGTAAATATTTTTTAGACGGACCCCCACCCTCTCTCACACAACCCCCTCATCACCCTTCTCACCTGCTGATGCAGGGTTGGAATGAGAATGCCATGGCCGCCGTACCCAGCTCTCACTGTAACTCTCCATTCTGGTTCGCTGTACATTGATGTCCTCTGCACCAACTTTCCTCCTTTTTTTTTTTTTTTTTTTTTTTTGATGCTTGAGTGTTTTAAGTCCCGAGTTCTGTTGTATGTGTGAGTGGCTAGTGATATGATTCTAATCTGCAGGGCAGGCGATTGTACTGGTTTTAAGTTGTGTTTGTACGACTATGTAAGCTATGGTTTGGGAGGTGGTGGGGTCTTTTTTTTTTTTCCTTAAAGGTCATCTGTGATTGGATTTAGCCACTAACCAAGCCCACCAATGTTATTAAAACAACGTCAAGGCCACTGAGCACAGCGCATCAGCAGATGACTGCTGGTGCGACTGGAGAAAAGGGAGAGGTTTTGTGTGTGTGCATGTGCGTAAGTGCCAGAGTGTGTGCTTGGTAGCGTCTGCTGTGCACTGAATTGGTGATAGTGAAGCTATACTGTTGTGATTTCTTGTTAATGACTGGAGAGTAGATTGGTCATGCATCGCTCCATTTCTACTCATGTTTCGGTTTCTTTGTGAAAAATGTGTGCCAGACTATTTATTGCTTATGCATGGTAAGCCATGACAAAGAGACAGTGAGGTGGGTGTGACTCTGTGTTGTGGCCGTGAGGTCGGGTCTCTTCCTGTGCCTGCAGAACAGTGACCTGCTGTCATCCTGGTGGTACCAGCCTTGTCTCCCTCGCTAACACCAGACCTGGATATGCAGTCTGCTCTGTTCAGAATTCTCATCTTTGATGCTCTAGTTATCAGCATGCAACTGGGTATTCGTGGACAGGATAGACTCGGACTTGGACGTGGGTGTGTCAACAGTATAGATTGACATGAATGTCTATGTGTTTGTGTGTGTGTGTGTGTGTGTGTGTGTGTGTGTGTGTGTGTGTGTGTGTGTGCGAGATTCTTCCTTTTTATATATATATATATATATATATATATATATATATATATATATATATATATATATATATATATATATATCCATTATTAGACTTATTAGAGTTAGGTATAATTATCATGAATTCCGTACTGAGATGATCAGAAAATAATTATTGAAAGACATGAACAGTCATGTAAAGACTGTGATATGAAAATTACTGGTGATGAGTATCATCTTATGATTAAGTGCCCCATATATAGAGAATGTTGCCAAAACAATATTTACCTGCACGTTATGGCAATAGGAAGTCTTGTTTTTCATTTCTGTAAAATTATGGCAGGAGGTAGAAAATGTGCAAATGAAATACTTGCAAGTTCAGCGAAATGGGAAAGTTGTATACTTTTTTTTGTTTTTTTGTTTTTGTTTCCTTCAGGAACGATCAGATGTGTGTGTGTGTGTGTGTGTGTGTGTGTGTGTGTGTGTGTGTGTGTTTAATTTACATAAAAAAACCTGTTGAGTTGTTGCTGCTCATGGTCTATTTATTTGTTATCCTCCATATCCAAAAAAAATGTGTGTGTGTGATTAAACTGAGGGTCAGGAAGACATGCTAGTCATTGTGCATTGACAGATTTAAGTCGTGTGTCAGTTATTATGATGATGCAGTGGAGATACAGAAGGATCACCAGCGAAAAGAAGAAAGAAAAAACTTGCTCTGTATAGGCTGTCGATTGTTCTAAAGCAAGTACAACAAAAGACAGAAGAATTGGGATGCACATTTCTATAAGATGCAAGGTGACTCCGACAGAGCTACATGACCAGTGGTCTGTCAACACCATGTAAGCAGACCTCAGAAAGCGGATTCTACATTAAAATTGAAGTGCATGGATGAAATCACACATCTGGAATCCGGAATTTGTATCGGCCGTTTGTCTGGAAATCCAGACATCGGCATGCGTCGCGGTCGATTTTCCTTTTTGGGGTAGTTTCCGGTTAAGCCGCATTCTTGAACAACTCGCACATGCGCCGTCCCAAGTTGTTGCAAAATTTGTCTTCCGATTTGCACCATTTTCAGGATAGCCTACAGCGCGTGTTCATTCATCTTCACGTTCCAACGATCCTGTTGACCTAGATCTAGTCAGAATCTGCTACACTTCATTCTCTTCGTTGAGCACGATGCCGTTTGTGGCTATGAATGAAGACACGTCGCTGATTGACGCTTTCGTTCCCAACAAATGGTTGTGGCGATGGCTGGACGAAAGAGGTCCGGACAGTGATAGCGTAATGGGCAAGAGCCACACATTTCCGACTTGGTGCCACAAAACCACAGCTGCTGGCATTGCCCGGTGCATCGCCTGCTCGCAAGACACCAAGTATGGAAGCTCTGGCATAATGGCACTCAAAAAGCATGTCATGCTTCAGCTTCAGGGGACTTTGCCCTCTGACCCCCAACAAGGGGCTCTGCCCCTTGACCCTGTCGGGGGGGGGGGGGGGGGGGGGGGGGGGGGGGGGCTCCTGGTCCTCTACCTTTCAGGATTTTCAATTTTCCCAGGTTTCACCCATGTGAAATGTGCTTCTCTCATTTCACTTGTAATATGAATACAGCCCATCTGGCCACACAGGGCTCTTCCAGGGCAGTCACTGACCGGGGTAATGAAGAAAAGATGAAGAGATCACTGGATGAACATTCAGAAGTGTAAAAATGCAGAAATATGCACACACACACACTTGACTCTGCAAGATTTTAATGTCCGGAGCATGAAGACTTCGTATGATGTCACTGATGAGATTATGCCCAAGTATGTTAGAATGTGCTGTGTGTGTGGTGTGTGTGTGTGTGTGTGTGTGTGTGTGTGTGTGTTGCTATAAACCGTAATGTTAATTACATGTCGTACGTACTGGATTATGTGTTTTGCTTGAGGGACTGGTATTGAAAAGGGGAAAATTTTTTTTTTTTAAAAGGTAGAAGAATACTTGTCATGTGTGTATACAAGTAACAGCTCTCCCCTGGAAATATGTAACAAGTGATGTGTAAATAGAGACTGATTGTGATAAACAAGGGATACGTCAAGAGAGCGTCTGTATGAGCTGAAGGAGTGCAAGTCGTGCTGGCAGAAGAATAGGCTAGGAGTTGTACTTGAAGCATTGCTGCCAGTGAAATGATGTCCCACCATTGTCTTCTGGAGTCTGCCCCTCATGCTTCCTTGATGCCTGTTGGTTGGGTTGCAGTGGTCACCTGCATGAACCAGAGGGTCTTTCGCGTAGAAATGATCACTTACAACACTAGACATCAGTGGAAATTCATAAACGGTGTCAATGCAGGGGACTCTGTGGATTCCGTTGCTGTCTGTCCTTCATTATATTTTACTTGCCTGTTTGGTTGGTTGTCTTCTTGCAGCTGGGATCTGAAGTTGGATCGTCTTTATTCCTAGGTTACTTTTTCTGGTTTGGGATAGATATCTATATATTTGCATACATATGTATGTCTGTACTTGTATCCATGTTCATGGGTTGTGTATGAAACCGTGTGAGTGTGTTTGATTGTGAGTGTTTGCGTTCAGGCTAGTTAGTGCATGTGTGTGTGAGATCGACTACATTTAATTAACAACAGAAGGCAAAACTTGGAAGTTCTAGCTGGTGTTGTTGGATTGCTCAGAATAGCTCAAAAAGATAATCTCAATGATGGTTCACTCTCTCTGCAAGCGCACCATAGACCTGCAAATCATGCACACTCTTTTTCAATCATCTCTGTGCTGTCTGGCACTTGAGGTAATGGCAAGGGATCTTACCTGTCTCTGGTGCTTTGGGAGTTGTCTCCATAATTGGTCTTTTGTCGTTTCATTCTCTCATGATAGGTTTCATTGGGTCGCTGTCGGCTTTTTTTTGCCCCATGATCTGCCGTAGAGTTGTTTCAGTCAGAGAGCTGGATGGCATGTGACAAATATGTCCCAACCATCCCCATCGCCATGCCTAGTTTCTCTCTCTTGCATCATCACCATTCCTGTCCTGCTTCTGAGATCTACACTGGGTATAGGTCTGTCTAGATCCTGCGGATACTTCACGGCTTTTAGCTTTCAACGCCTCTAACTTGTGCTCAGTAGCAACAGTGGTCTGCCAGCACTGCAAGCTGTACAGGAGAACACTGGGGACATTGCTCTTGAAGATTTTAATCTTTTGTGGTCGCTGGGCCCAGTGAACCTCCATAAGTCAGCAAGACAGCAAGGCGTTTCAACCCTGAGGGCTTCCCCAGGCTGGATCAAGACAAAAGGACATTGACTTGGCTGCATTTGGCTTCAGAGAGCAGAGCTACGTCACAGTTCTTTCATTGTTTTGGTCTGTCCCATTTTCCACACTTGTCTCGCTTGTCCAAAATCATGGAGTGGAAACGGATAGCTAAGCGTTAAAAGGTGTCAGCGAGCAAGCCTCTGAATTATTTCAGTTGGCACCTGTTATTTGAAAAATTGGGGACCATAGCATGCGGAAGACCATGCTACTAGAGCAAGAGCAATTTTTTAGGCGAGCTGAAAATAGTGGCTTCAGGGAGCACTCAATCTGTAAATTGGCAAAAAAAAAAAACAAAAAAAAAAAAAAACCCGATCATTTGGTCTTCTTCAAAACCTCAATTCAGTGACATCAGTTGATAATTTTGTGTATCGGCGTCACCTTTGAAATATTACGGTCAAGCAGTAATAAGACAGTCACATAGTTCTTTTTCTTTTCACCTTCTTTGTTATGCGAAGTTCAGTCTCTGGTCCCACTCTCGGTTGAATCTACCATTCAACAGCCGCCACAGGAAGGGCTGCCATATTGTCAAGAAGACATCCCAGCATGCTAAGACTTGTTTTTGATATAGACACTGGGAAACTCCTTCAGTTCTTAAAGCAGACACCTGGAAACCCCTTCAGGAAGTTACCTGAAAATAAGGCGCAACATAGCAACAGCAGATATGGCTCTTTCATGCTCATGTTTGTGTACCTGGTTTTATGGCATCGTTTGTTCGTTCCATTCACTTGGCAGTCTGGTCGTCAGTCTTTGATTCTCTCCCTTTGTATGGTCATGAGAGAGGTCTGGAAGGCAATGTCTTTGTGAAATGTGTCATCAAGACAAAGAATATAGCCCTGGAGCTTGAGCCAATTTCTGTTGCCTTGATTTTATTGCCTGTTAAAAGGCCCTGGATGTTGATTGGATGTGAGAAATTAAAATTATCTGACCCCTGCACTTCTTCACAGTTCTGTGCTTACTCTTGCTGAGAGAGAGAGAGAGAGAGAATCTGTGTGTGTGTATGTGTGTACAGATTTGAATGTATATACCTGTGCATGTATATCAGTGATTTTTCTCCCATTGTTCTGATTATGAATCACAAAAGGACAAGATCGGTGTACCACACCAACCTGTCATTTCCACTTCGTGTACACTTGATTCAGCTCTTGGTAAGAAAACTACATAAGTAATTGTCAGAGTTGCTACAGAGGTTCACTTAAATATTCACAGCCCTCATGCACGGATCCTCTTCCTTCCCACCCTCTGAACACTTTACATCAAACCCCCCCCCCCCCCCCCCATTCCCTTCACACACACACATACAGAGGGAGAGACAATTTCATAAAATAAGATTACATGTGGTTAATAAAAAGGTTAAAGTTCCCATGGCCTATCAGGGCAGCAAACTGTCGGAGGTTCACCATGTCTAGGGCACGGTATGATGGAGGGCAGAGTCCATCGCTCACCTTCTACTGCTTTTAGCCTTCCCTGAACTGAACCAGGTACCCATGTACAGCTGGTTGGACAGAGAGGGTTTTCAAACAAAAAAAAAAACCTGACCACATGAGTGGTCCGAACTCACAACCATCAGCTCAGCAGACAAATGCTGTAACATTTGACCACAGGGCCCTCTTTTGGTTTGATGTTGAAGAACTACACATACAGAGAAAGAACACACGTTATATACGGTAAACATGCCAATTGTCCTCTTTTGAGCTTTTTTTTTTTTTTTTTTGTCCCAGCCGATTTCCTCCTTTTTGCTTATTCACCTTTAATACAGCTCAGTGGTGCATTCTTTGTCATGTACCACTCACAGTGAAACATATTCTCTTAGAGTGTTGGGACCTGCAAGGTGTGATGCATAAACTTTTTACAGCAGACTCCATGAAAACCTTGTTCAGATATGTCCCACCTGACGTTATCTTTGGGTTTCTGAGGGAAATTAACATTTTTCATCTGATCTAAGAATTTAGAGAAGAAAGATTTTTTAAAACAAGATTTCTGGTGTGTTTTTAGGTGCATTTTCAAGGGTTATGTGAAGTTTTTTTTTTTTTTTTTTTAACCGACTTGTGAGTTGACTTCAATGCGGTGATCATGACAGCCCTGATATGGCCCTTTGTGGTCGGCTGGGCTATAAACAACATTATCTTACCAAACTGCCACTTAAAATCCTCAGATTGTCACTTCAATTCCTGGATTTTTTTTTTTTTAATCAATTGATAATATAAAACCTAGAGGAAAACTTATAAATATATTGAAAAGTAGCGAATATGTTATTTTCGATCGATGTAAAACGTATGTTCTGCTGTTGCTTTTTTCTCCACTTCAACTGCACCTTTTATTCCTCCCCTCTATAGTCATAATTTTTCTTCTTTTTTATCTTTAGGAGGTTTGCATGCCTTATACAAAAGCACACAGTACCTATATAGACCTAAAAGCACTCATACCTTTTAATGTTATAGAACATTGATTATGCTACGAATGGTGTGGTGCTGGTGTACGACTGTCTGACTCTCACTTTCAAAAGTTTGGATGCGAGTGACGATTTTTACCTACACACACCTACAACATATGAACATGGATAGCCAGCAGGCACACACAAGTTAAGTTTCTTTCTTTGATGTGCTTCCTGAACCATCAAACATAAACATATATTGATATATCAGTATAAATCATATCACATAAAATCAGTACACGCCACCACTAGCAAGGGCATTCAACAAGCACAGCTCACTTTAGATGTCACTCAAAATCTGACACACTGAATATTTGTTTGTTTTTTTAAGCACGGTTCTCAATTGCACCATCAGTATAATGTTCCTTTGGCACCTCAGTTTTTCAACATCTGTTTTCTAGCTTTAATTTCCGTGTGCATTCATTATACACTTGTCACAGGCACGATTCTCAAGTTGCGCGCATCTGCAGTGTGCATAGCCAGAGATTTTTTTTTTTTTTTTTTCATTTCTGCTGGTGAACTTTACTCAGCAGCAAATTTAGAGAGAGATTCGACTGTTAGACCTGCACAGATCGAGTATGACTGTGGAATCAGTCACATCTGCTCCATACGCTCACTGACCCTGCTTGTAGGTTGGGTAGTGCTCGTTAACCACCCCTCCCCCCCCCAGGGTAAAAATATTTTTTCTAACCATGTCAATTCATTGTAGAACAATTGTACTTGACTGATTGTGCTTTCTTTAAACATTTTAGATCAAAATGTTTAGACCTTGTAATATTTGCATTTGTTTTCAAAAGTGCTCAGTCAGTTTACTGGTTTGTGTGTTTTTTGCCAAGTCACACGGGTTTGGATCGTTTCGATTTTGCTCTTGCTAATCTATCAATACTTTTGATGTTGAATAGTGGTAGATTATTTATAATGCTGTTTACTTTGTTGGGATTTTTCGTCTAGGGTGCTGGTCTGGATGGCTGTGTGCTCTGGAGGGAGCGCCTGAGTGGTCCTTCTTCCCCCTCCTGTGGTGTGGTAGCCTTCTTGGAGGCCAGGACTTGCCTTTTCTTCCCCAGTGCCTTTCTCTTTGACAGCCCATAGGCTTGCCTACCTCCTGAGCAGCCGTGTCTCCCTTCCGGACGGCTGACTGGTGCTCTACTTGTGACTTCGTCCCCCTGTGCCCAGTCACAGGTGTAGGACCAGCTTTCACCTTCTGTGCCCAGTGACAGGTGTGGGACCAGCTTTCACCTTCTGTGCCCCAGTGACAGGTGTGGGACCAGCTTTCACCTTCTGTGCTCAGTGACAGGTGTGGGACCAGCTTTCGCCTCTGTGCCCAGTCGCAGGTGTGGGACCAGCTTTCTTCCCTTTTGCCCCAGGTGTTCTGTGTGCCCAGTTACAGCTTTGTTCCCTCAGGTGTGGGACCAGTTACAGGTGGGACCAGCTTTCGCCTTCTGTGCCCAGTCACAGGTGTGGGACCAGCTTTGGGACCAGCTTTCGCCTTCTGTGCCCAGTCACAGGTGTGGGACCAGCTTTCGCCTTCTTGCCCAGTTACAGGTGCCCAGTCACAGGTGTGGACCAGCAAGGACCAGCTTTGCTTCTGTGCCCAGTCACAGGTGTGGACCAGCAAGGACCAGCAGCTTTTGCCTTCTGTGCCCAGTCACAGGTGTGGGACCAGCTTTCTTACCCTGTGCCCAGTCACAGGTGTGAGATAGTTTTTTCAGGTGTGGGACCAGTTTTCTTCCCAGGTACCCAGTCACAGGTGTGGGACCAGTTTTCTTCCCAGGTACCCAGTCAGGTGTCGGACCAGTTTTTTCTTCCCAGGTACCCAGTCGCTGTCCCATTTTTTCCCAGGTACCCAGTCGCAGGTGTCGGACAGTTTTTTTCCCAGGTACCCAGTCACAGGTGTGGGGACAGTTTTCTTCCCAGGTACCCAGTCACAGGTGTGGGACCAGTTTTTTTCTTCCCAGGTACCCAGTCGCAGATGTGGGACCAGTTTTTTTCCCAGGTACCCAGTCACAGGTGTGGGACCAGTTTTCTTTCCAGGTACCCAGTCGCAGGTGTGGGGACAGTTTTTTTCTTCCCAGGTACCCAGTCGCAGGTGTGGGACCAGTTTTCTTCCCAGGTACCCAGTCACAGGTGTGGGACCAGTTTTTTCTTCCCAGGTACCCAGTCGCAGGTGTGGGACCAGTTTTCTTCCCAGGTACCCAGTCACAGGTGTTGGACCAGTTTTTCTTCACAGGCGCCCAGTTGCAGGTATGGGACCAACTTACTTCTTCTGTGCCCAGTCTCAGAAGTGGCATTATGTGGACTGCCTTTAGCGCATCCGAAATGGAGGTCAAGAGTGGTTTCTTTTCAATGTGTGTGTGTGTGCAAGTCAACCCCAGCTTGGACAGCAACACACCTGATCTGCAACATGATATCCGGAATCATATTCAGAAAGACTCGAAAGGACAATTTTCTTTGAGGAAGTTAGAAACCCTTTTTCTCGTTGTTGTTGTTATCATACTGGGGACTGAGTGAAGCTATGAATTATTTTCTAGCTTAACAGGGAGTGTGAGCGTACACACATGTGATGAATTAGTTTACACTTGCATGTTGATGTTGTTCATGTGCTAAAAGAAAAAAAAAAAAATCATTTCCATTTCATTGTCATTGAATGTGCACTAAATCCCTGTTGGGCTGTGTATGTTGTAGGGTGGTGTGAGTGAGTGAAAGAAAGATTTGGCAAGAAATACACAAACAGCTTATACGCCTTCAGACATCCAGGAGACAGACATAGCAGATCTTTTCACAAGCACCCGTCACTCCACTCTGTGACATTCGGTGACCCAGACTCTTTGTGTTAACTGTTGTTTGATTTTCAGGTTTTTTCAGTTAAAATTATCTGCTAAAGTTTTGAGACCACACTACGCATGATTTGAAGCTGATGGATGAATGAATTAACAACAAAGATGAGACAATTGA
Source organism: Conus betulinus (assembly GCA_016801955.1). Classification (NCBI taxonomy): domain Eukaryota; kingdom Metazoa; phylum Mollusca; class Gastropoda; order Neogastropoda; family Conidae; genus Conus; species Conus betulinus. The sequence continues at coordinate 220,405 of JADBJO010001098.1, forward strand.
AGAAGAGGGTCTCGTGGCTATGACTCAGCGGATGTCTGACCAACGCTTTAGCCCAATGCGTTGGTCAGACCTTGAGTGCCTACCTACCATTTTTTTGTGTGTGTATGTATAGTGGATGTACACGTGTGTGTATGGTGTGGGCATGGGCCCATGTGTGTGCGTGGGCGCATGTGTGTGTGTGTGTTTGTGCGTGCGTGCGCATGTGTGTGTGCATGTGCAGGCGCGTGTGTGTGTGTGTGTGTGTGTGTGTGTGTGTGTGTGTGTGTGTGTGTGTGTGCGTGCGTGTGTGCATGTGCGTGTGTGTGTGTGTGTGTGTGCAGGTGTGCATATGTGTGTGTATGTATGTGTGTGTAATTTGTGGGTCTGTGTGAGCACACGTATTTTAATGAGAAATTCATTTAGTTGAGCCACATCTCCAGTCGTACGGGTTAGTAGCAGTGTATACATATTCTAACTTTTTTTTATTCTGTGCTGCCATAAGGCACTAGGTTCTGACTCTCGTGTATAATTATAGCTTTCATTCTCTTTCTTTTTTTCTGCTATTTTTTTCTGTCTATCCTTTAGGAGTTCTATCATCATACACGCGAGGAGTTTGTTTTGTATTCATTGTTTCTCATTGGTGTGAATGTAATCTTGAAGAGCATGTATTAGTCAGTGCGTGCATTTTCTTCTTTCATCATGTAAATTACAGACTTCTCCGCATTTCACCCATACATACAGAAATCAACTTTTCTACACTTCTTTCACATGCACCTATCTGAAACTTTTTTTTTTTTTTTTTTTTTTTTTTTTTTTGTATGAATGTGTGAATGATATTGATTGAATTGATGTATTCATTTCTTTCATTTTGACATTGTTTTCATCCTGTTGATTTTTTTTTTTATATACTGAGATTCTTACATATTTTCAACATATACAAAACTTCTTGACCTTGATAAAAAAAAAACTGATAGCTGTGGGGACATTCATTGTGTTATGGGATCATTTTATGTGATGTCCTAGTACACAAGCTACTGATTGTTTTTCTGTGATTTGCTCCCCATTATCATGAAGAAGCTGTTACTGAAAAAAAAAAAAGTGCTCTCAATCAACAGCTGCTCATTTCAAGTGATCAGATTTAAACTAGTAAGTGTGTTGTGTTAATTTCTAACTTGACTTGTGAAGACAAGAGTTTACTGTTTGTGTAATCGTAAATCTCTTTTGTCATCTTCTTGAACTTGTGCAACTTTAATCATTATGGAGTTGCCACAAGAAGAGTTGGATGCCCTGGTGCAACAAGCAAAGTCACTCGGTATCACAGATCTTTTGAAAATCAATGAGTATATTGATTCTGCTATGGAGCGTGAATTTAGGCTAAAGGAGAGAGCAGCCAAGCTAAAGTCAGAACAAGAAAAAAAAGAGAAAAGGTTAGAGATTGGAGACACAAGGTAAGAGATTGAAGAAGAAGAAGAAAAAAAAAGGTTCGAGATGGAAGAAAAGAAGTTACAGATTGAACAACAAGAAAGAGAAAAATAAATTACTTGCATTGTAGGGTGGGTGTGAGTGAGTGAAAGAAAGATTTGATAAGAAATACACAAACAACTTCCACACCTTCAGGCATCCAGGAGACAAACCTAAGAGATTTTTTCACAAGCACCTCTCACTCCACTCTGCGACAACATAGAAAGTTGATTTAACTGAATAACAGTTAGACAGAAAAAAAAAAAGCCTGCAGCTGCTTGCTACAGAATCACCGGAAAGTTCAGAGGGATGGTGGGGGAGGGGGGGTGGTGGGGCTGATTCTGGTAAGAGCAGTATCCACAATTTCATGATCAGGGAGACCAGTGATGACGCCATGGATGACCGTCTTGTGACTGACCGTTTCACGGGTATGTATGACCGTTTCACGGGTATGTAACAGTGTACAAGGCCACCTGAACACGGCATGACCACAGCACATGGTTAGAGGGAGACAACCCAGATGCGAGTCACTGTCCGACAGACACAACGATGAGTTCAAGTATTTATCATTCTTTACGTTCATGCCAGATTTTCATGTTGTCACTTATTGCTGGTTTATGACAAGCGAAAGAAAGATGATTAGCATGAGAATATTTTTCAGTTGAGAAATATGTTCACGAGAATGGCTGGGTTTTGTTTTCTCTCTTCTTCTTTTCTATCATCAAAGAAATATGCAACACAATGAGAATTTGAGAGAGAACTTTTTTTTTTTCCAATTTGAACCCCCCCCCCCCCCCCCACACACACACACACACACACACTCCGTTGCTTTTCTGTTTTGATTCATATGAATGTTAGATTAAAAAAGAAAGTTCAAAACATCTACAGACATATTACCCATGCCGAGGAATCTCTCTCCATCCTTTCCCTCTCTCACTATCTCCATGTATTTGTTTGTTCGTGCATGTGTGTGTGTGTGTGTGTGTGTGTGTTGTGCGCGCGTGCGTGCGCGCGCGTGTGTAAGCATGCATACGTGTGTACGTGTATGTTTGTGTGGCTGTGGATGAGTCTGTATGTGTGCACGCGCTTGCTTGTATGTGTGCCGTGCATGTGTGTGTGTGTGTGTGTGTGTGTGTGTGTGTGTGCCCGTTTGTCTGTTGTCCGTCAGTATGAACTGCTCGGAACCACCCCAAAGGAATAATGTTGGTAATGTACTCGTACTTTGAGCGTGCCTTTGTTTCGCGTACATGGCGAAAATCTTTGGGCAAAAATATAAGCATATCACAAGATAGCACGTCATAATGGGGTGCATATGCTTTTGTGTGTGCGTGCGCGCGCGCGCGTGTGTGTGTGTGAGAGAGAGAGAGAGAGAGAGAGATTTTAGGGGTTGGGTAGTCATGACAGACTTAATGTCCAGTAGGGTTTGCGGGGTAACGGGTTATGGAGAGGGAAGGGTAGCTTGAGGGTCTTTGAAGGCTCCGTTTGGGTGGGCAGGGGGTGGAGGGGGGGAGGAAGTAGGACCTCTAGGGTCTTTAAAGTTAAAGCCGTTAGTAACGGCTATAACGGTAAACTAAAACATCGGGTATCATCCATGTCCCATATGAACATACCTGCTAATTATCACAAAGATCGGCTAAGTACTTTCTGAGATATTCCATGAAGAAGAAGAAAAACCGTTACAGGCCATTACAGCCATTAGTAACGGTTATAACGGTAAACTAAAATACCGGGCATTATTCGTGATCCATAATGGACATACCTGCTAATTTTCACAAAGATCGGTCACGTACTTTCTGAGATATTCATAAGGAAGAAAAACCGTTAGGGGCCGTTACAGCCGTTAGTAACGGTTATAACGGTAAACTAAAACATCGGGCATTACTTGTGACCCATAATGAACATACATACAAATTTTCAGAAAGATCGGCCAAGTACTTCTAAGATATTCCATAAAGAAGAAAAACCGTTACAGCCGTTAGTAACGGCTACAACGGGGTAAACTAAAACATCAGGCATCATCCGTGTACAACGGGTAAACTAAAACATCAGGCATCATCCGTGATCCATAATGAAGATAGTTACAAATTTTCAGAAAGATCGGCACCGTAGTTTTTGTCTAAGCGAGTGAAACACATTTTGACCACGGATGGACGGACGGACACACACACACACACACACACACACACACACACACACACACACACAGAGCATTTCTTCGTTCCCATTGTAAAGTACTTCCTGTTCTGTAAGAACTGGAAGTACAATAAACGTACTCCCAGTTTACCTTGAATACGCGTGAGATATTCCATAAAGAGGAAACATCGTTTGGGGCCGTTATACCCATTAGTTACGGCTATTCTGGTAAGCATGGGCCATCATCTGTGACCCATAATGAGCATACCTTCAACTTTTCAGAAAGACCGGCCAAACACTTTCTTAGATTTTCCATAAAGAACAAAACTGTTATGGGCCGTTATAGCCGTTAGTAACGGCTATAAGGGTGAAAGAAAACAATGGGCATGATCCGTGACCCATAATGAACATACCTACAATTTTTCAGAAAGATTGGCCAAGTACTTTCTAAGATATTCCATAAAGAAGAAAAACCGTTATGGGCTGTTATAGCCGTTACTAACAGCTATAACAGTAAAAATAACACATCGGGCATGATCCGTGACCATAATAAACATGCCTACAAATTTTCAGAAAGATCGGCCAAGTACTTTCTGAGATATTACACAAAAGAACGAAAACCGTTATGGCCGTTAATAACGGATATAATAAACTGGTCGTACTTTGACTCTCAGCTGTTTACAGTCAATCATCACGATTTTCTGTTTTCATCTATAGTCATCTCTAAGATAGTTAATGTCTAAATGATATAAATTATTGTGGTATATAAATGAAGCACATAAAAAGCCAAACATTACATTTCTACAGTGGAATTGTCGTTCTATAACAAAAAATCTATCGTACTTAAATCAATATCTAGTAACAAATAAGTTTCATGTTTTATTACTACAATCTTTAAATGTGAGCTGTGATAAATTACCATATCTACCTGGATTTTACCACCCTCCGGTTTATGAACAATGTGGAGACAGAGTGCAAACAGCCATTTATGTACGTGAAGACCTGGACTTTTGTGAAAGAACTCCACCAGTGTATAATATTTCCTCTGTGTCATGCTGTGCTGTGCAGCCATGGTTAAGTTCACTTCATCCTTGATTCTTAATGTTGCTTCAATTTATCTTCCGAAAGGTCCTGATAATAATAAACACTGAATGGTTGAAAGGGTTCCAAGATCAAACGGATAAGTGGGTTATTGGGGGTGATTTTAATGCACATGCCCCTTTCTGGGATAAGAGTTGTTCCTATATTTCTAATAACCGTTTGTTAGATAACATAGCGGATTCTGTTCTTTACATACTGAATAATGGAAATATAACTCGTATTCCAGATATATCTAATCATAATCCCTCAGCCATTGATTTAACTTTTGTATCTCCATCATTGGTAGTCAACGCAGTGTGGGAAACGGGAGATGACTCTTTAGGATCAGATCATATTCCAGTCATAATATCTTTAAATAACATAGCAGCAGCAGAAGAAAACACAGAAGATGTTGTTCCAAAGTATTACAAGTGTGCAGACTGGTCACTCTTCAAAGACATCCTTAAAAACATAGATTTAGATTATTCTACTGAAAAATATAGATAACCAGTATGATAAATTCTGTAAAATTATCCTCCTAACAGCAGAGAAATCGATCCCCAAAAAAAAAAACACAAAAAAAAAAAACACAATGGAAATGTGTGGTGGAACAAGGAATGTGAACGCGCAAATAACAACAAAAAGAAAGATTTAAAATATATTGTAAAAAAAGATCAGCAAGTAATCATGAAAAAAAAAAAAAAGACGGGTAAAGAAAGTGATGATGCAATAGAATATGCAAAATTGAAACATTGGAATGATTTCTGTAACTCTGAAGTAAAACATAAGTAAGGATAATGGGGAAAAGTATGGGAAGAACTGAAAGCTATGAAAAATGGATTGACATCACCACAGTATCCCCATAAAAATGGATATAACAATCTGCCCACTGCTAAAGAGAAAGCAGAAGTTTTTTTGTAAACTTATTCGCTGATGTCAGCCGTCCTGAGGGTCTAACAAACACTGACCGAACTTACAGAGAAAAAAAGAAGAAAGTAATATAACATATGATGATCCACCACCAGATAATAGCATTAACATAAATGCTCCTATAACTGTACATGAAGTAAAAGAAGCCATTAGAGCCATTCCAATAAGGAAATCATCAGTTGGCTTAGATGCAATATCTAATCAGATGTTAAAATTTACCTGAAAATCTTGTAGTTTTTCTTCATGCTTTGCTAAGTACTTGCTGGAATAGTAGCGACATGCCCAAAAAATATGAAACAGACAATTGTTGTCCCAGTTCATAAACAAGGAAAGTCTTCTAGTGATCCTAAAAATTACAGACCTATAGCATTAACATCACACGTCTGTAAACTATCAGAAAGAATTGTTTTGAATAGACTAGCACATTACTGTGAAAAAAAAAATGACATCATTCCTATAAATCAAGCTGGCTTTCGTAAAGGGGAGATCTACTACAGAAATATTAGTGAAGTTATCAACAAATATAAAGAAACAATTTGCAAGACGTAAATGTGTCCTGGCTACATTTTTTGACATAACCAAGGCTTACGATCAAGTGTGGCATACACAGCTGTTAAACAAACTTAAAAATATTGGACTATCAGGAAATGTATACAATTATGTTAAATGCTTTCTGAAAGATAGGGTAATACAAACAAGAGTAGGAAAAAACATATTCCACCAGTAGAACTTTGTCAATGGGAATCCCCCAAGGGTCAGTGTTAGCTCCACTTTTTTCTCATTGCTATTGTATGATTTGCCAAATAACTTATCTAAAAAGGTAGTTCTCGTTCAATATGCAGACGACATTTGCATGTGGATGGAAGTAACTCTGAAAAAGAAAACTCCACAGCGCGATATAAATTTCATCAGAAAGATCTATCAAGATGAACTAAATAGGATGGCGGAATACATGAAGTAAATGGATTAAACTTATCTATGAAAAAAAAAAATATAATTCTTTTCAACAGGTAATAATCCAGAAAAAACTGCCTGTTTTTACATTGGGCGAAACACCTCTTAAATATGTGACAGAAGTTAAATTCCTAGGAGTCCATTTCACATCTAAACTATCATGGAACGCTCATATTGAATACTTATTAACAAAGGCGAGAAAAATATTAAATTAAATTTCCTTAAAATTATCTCTAAAGAAAAATGGGGACAGAATTCATCTACACTGATAACTCTATGTAAATCTTTAATGAGGTCGAAAATAACATATGCCCAAGAAGTAATCTTTAGCGCTCCCAAATACCTATTGAAAAAGCTTGAAAGTATTGAATGCAAGGCATTGAAATTAGCACTTGGCCTTCCAGTACATGCATCATCTTCTCGTACGTATTACGAAGCGCAGATGCTTCCCTTAGATGAATACAGAGAGTTAGCATGTTGTAAATTTGTTATCAAGAGTACAGCTAATAAAACGCACATTAGATCTGAAATAAAAATGAGGTCAGATATTGATTTTCCTAAAAGAGCAACATCTATAGCTTCTCAAAAAACTCTGGCAACGTATACGTCAAAAAGTATTACTGATTCCGGAGTTTCAATCGATAACGATGCTCTATCCATTAGACCGTTTTTTTTCTCCTATACCACCATGGGAGCTTAATAAAGCACATTTTGATATTGAACATACTAATAAAAAAAAAGATGAAAAACAAAACATATTAGCAAGCTATATCAAATGCCATGTTGAAAAGAACTATTCAAATTATTTGAAAATATACACAGACGGTTCGTGCATTGATAAACAAACAGGTTGTGCATTCTTAATACCAGACTTAAGAGTAGAGAAATCATTTTATATCGGAATTTACAAATCGATATTTACAGCAGAATTAACAGCGATACTCCTGGCTTTAAACTACCTTTTAAACTTTCCAAAAACAATATTTCAAATTCTGTTCTGTGTTGATTCTAAATCAGCTCTTCAGGCATTAAAAGTTTTTCAATTGCACACAAGACCTGAAATGATCATAGAGATAAGTTGTATGATACACATGTTAATTGCAAGAGGAACCCATGTAGCTTTTTGCTGGATTCCTTCACATTGTTCTTTTCATTATAATGAAAAAGTAGACAGGGCAGCTAAACGTGGAGCCAAAAAAATAGTTTTGATTCAGAACTGTTTGATTTCCCCTTATCAGTACATGAACAGTGTAACTTGGTTAAGTCGCATATCTGGAAAGCCTTCGAATGTAGTAGTATGGTAGATCACGTTGATAAAGAACAGTTTTGATATTAACAGAATCAAAGAGAAATTTAATCTTAATAGAAAATTACTCTCATTAATGCACAGGTGGAAACTTAATGCATTTAAAACAAAATATAAAAAAAAAAAAAAACGTAGTTTGCGTATGTGGAAACAAAATTACTCCAGTTCATATTGTTTCATGCAATGACATGAAAAAAAATCATTCCAGTATTGAAGCAAAATACTGTGAAGGCTATTTTTCAGTCTCCAGTTTTAACGTACGAATTCTTTGTATACTTAGAACACCCCCCTATGGAAAATACTTATAACATTCTTTTATTAACTTTATTTGCGGGGGATAAGGAAGGAAGGGGGGGGGTGGATGGGTGGGGGGGGGGGGGGGGAAGGGGGGGGGGGGGGGGGGGGGGGGGGAAGTTTTTTTTTTTTTTTTTTTTTTTTGTTTGTTTTTTTGTTTTTTTTCTTTAATACTATCATCCGTTTTGACTTTAATTGATTAGTTAGTTGTTGGTTATAAGTATTTTTTTTTCACACACACACACACACACACACACACACACACACACACACACACACACACACACACACACACATTCGCGTGTACGCGCACCCATACACACACATTATGTGCACGCTCGCAATTACTACGGTACACATTCACTTTTTTTTGTCTACGACCTAGAAAATTCCTCAGAAAAAAAAAAAAAAAAAAAAAAAATTTGGAAAGACGTTTTCACTTATTATGTTGATTTTGCAGATCAGGCATTTTTAAACAATTCGAATGAGGTGTTAGCAGAGCCGTTATTCTGTAATGACAAGTTTAGAGTGTGTAACGACGTTATTAACTTTTAAAAACTGGATAGCAAAACAGATATTCCTAGTTAAAGATATTGTCAATGAAGACGGAAGTTGTCTCGATTATAAAAAGTTTTCTGAAAAAATATGAAATCACTGTAAATGACCTAGAGTACAGGGATGCATATCATCCATAAAAAGGTATTTAAGAAGTGCAAAATTTAAAAGTAATGAACAATAACCGTAATCTAAGAACGAAAGCACTGCAAATGATATCAAGCATTAAAACGGGATCGAAACCTTTTTACAGCACTCTCATCGAAAAAAATAACAATATTTGATATAAGCTCCTGTGTAAAACTGGAAGATAAGTTAAGATGTGTAATAGACTGGGGAAAAAAAAAAAACAACAATGAAACAAGTGAAACAAATTAAAGAGATTAAATTAAAATGGTTCCAAATAAGAATTTGTCACAATATTTTGGTTACAAATTGTATGTTAAAGAGGACGGGGAATTCTTACCGATCTGTGCCCATTTTGCGAAGCTGACACCGATTCAATTCAACACTACTTGTGGCAGTGTCGTTTTTGCGAAACATTTTGGGGAACTAGAAGAAAAAAGCATTACAAGAAAGATGTGAACATTGCAGCAGAATGGAGTTCAATATGGAGCTGGTTTTATTCGGAAATGATGAACATACCAAAACTGATGAAGTTTTGGAACATTTGTGGGCTAAACATTATACATACAGATGTAGAATAAACAAGATAAAAACCTACTGTCAAACACTTTTTGAGAGAACTTGATAATATATGTTGGGTTTGAAAAATATATGCATTATTCAGAAATGAAATACATGGAATTTGATAGAAAATGGTATCCTTATGAAAAACTAACTGTATGTGTAATGGAATGAGTTAGAGGAGGGAGAAAGAAAGAAAAAGAGAACGAGCAAAAAGTGGTCGGGTAATAAATAGCTAATGAAATTTAAGGTGATACGTGTACGCATGTGAAAAAATTCTGTTTAACCACTTTACCCTAATTGGCCAGGCATACTGGATGTATTAATTCCTCCGAGTGCCTCATGAACGAGAAAGAGTTAAGGTTGTACGTTAATGACCTTTTCCTTTTCGTTCATTCTTCGATGTTTATAAAATGGAGCTATCTGTTCATTCAACAGCTAAGTCAAAGCTAGTTTCTCCTTATTATCTTTTTTTTTTCATTCCAAGTTTTGACAAGGAGACTGTCCTTGAGTGAATGCATCTAAATGAATAACATGGTGCAAAGATGATTGATTCTACAGTGCATTCCAACTGAAAGGGATCTTAAACATAGTAGTGTACACTTTCATGCCTTCCTCTCTCTCTTTTTTTTTTTTTTTTTTTTTTTTTTTTTTTCATCCTTTCTCGTAGTTAACCACCTTTGTTTGGTTTGTGATTCTTTTGTTTTTGTCATGGTAATTGTGTTTTGGTTGTTTATTTGTATTTTTACAGTCTTATATAAATTACTGAGTTATATGGGAACATCCATGAAAAGAAATATATAATACTTCTGATACTTTGACGAAATTGATCAATTCGATCCATGTGAATTGTGATCCGTTTGTTCAAAATATGTTACTCCTTACCCCCTGTGGGATTAGTGTTATCTGCACAAAGAACTGTGTTGCAATGTGGCGTTTTAAAAATGAACAAGCAAAGAAACAAAAAAAACGAACAACAATAACAACATTCATCGTGACAATTGGCAGTAGTTCAAAAGTTCTTCGACCGTTGTCATTTAACTTTCAGCTCTACAATTCTTTGCTTCAGGAAATAGTCTGGAAAAGACCGGATGACACTGGGAAAGACTAGACTTATGAGCTCTACGGGCTAGCTCCCCACCTTGCCTTTCTCAAACTTACCGCTTGTACAAAACATGCTCTCAGGATTCATCGAAAGGGAAGGGGGAGAGAATGATGAATCCATCGGCGCCAACCCGATCACGACCGGAAATGCACAACGGACTATGAGCAATGAAGAAGTGGAATTCCCGTGTGTCTGATGAGGAACATTCTCTGCTGAGCGCGGCATGAAGATCCCACAGAAAAGGGCTGTATAACGACTGTGATGAATGAACAGCGGCGCACTGCGCCAGCACATAAGACGTCGGAAAAAAAAAAAACAAGGCCAGAATTCATACCACAGTGCCAAGGACATCCACGCTGACTGTTCAGACGCCAGAAACTCAACTTGCCACGCGCAAGTGCAAAAATGGAATGGGAGAAATTAAACGAAAAAAATAATCCAGAGACTGCATGCGCTGATAGGAAAAGCACACAAGAGCTAAAACTAACCACTTTCAAAGACATTGTAATACAGAACCTTCAGGGACGCCTATGGAGGGAGAAATCCAACATTGAAGACAACTTCTCCAAAATCCACATGCCAACAGGAAATGGTTAACATCCAAAAGAAAAAGACGACTCTCAAAAAGCAGATGAAAGCAGCCTCAGAAGCAGAGAAGAAAGGGTTGGAGAAGCTGTAGGAAGACCTGAAACAACACCACAGAGCCCTCAGCAATGCAGAATCAGCGAGAAGGAGAAAGGGCAAACAGAAGAAAGACCAAGATTGCTTCTTCAGAGACCAGGAACTATTACAGCAGCCAAAATCGGAGGCAGTCACAGTGGACAAAGAAACTCTTGAGCAGCATCTCAGGAAAACATATTCCGACCCTCTGAGAGCAGCACCACTGGAAACCCAGGGTTTGGTGCAGTCTGCAGTGCCAGAGAAAAAGTTCAATGACAAACCACCAACACTGGATAAGGTACAGAAAGTGGTTGCAGAGCCGACTCTTCGCGTGGACCCGTACGGAATACCATATCTGCTGCATTACAAATGCTCCAGTTTCCTTGAGTGGCTCCATGAAATGATAAGACCAGCATGGAGGAACTTGAAAATCAGCGACCAGTGGTTGATAGATGTTGAAGTATACATTCCCAAAGAGCAAAACTCGAGTGGCACCAGCCAGTTGAGACCGATATCACTTCTGAACGTGGAGGACAAAAATCTTCTTCTCTGTCGTAGCAGCCAGACTGACTAAACACCTGACCGAAAATGAGTACATGGATGCCAGTGCAGAATAGAGAGCTATCCCAGGCGGTGAACATGCCACTATGATTTAAGAAGCAATCCAAAAGATGCAGGGCAGGAGAGAAGGGAGGCCTGGACGTGCTGTGGTTCGATCTGGCGAATGCGTATGGATCAGTTCCACACAAGATGATTCAACTGGCCCTCGATGTGTACCATGTCCCAGAGAACATCAGAAAAATGCTTGGGAAGAACATCCACGGCTTCTCATTGAGATTCTTCAGGAAAGAATACAGAACAGACTTGGTCAGTCTGGAAATTTGAATAGCATTGGGTTGTGCAGGTCCAGCAGATCTCGGGAATGAATAGTGTTTTCCACCAAGGAACATGAGACACGATTAATTTATTGTAAAGTAAGTTATTTATAGTTATTATATAATGTTCATATGTAGCCTTTCACACATGAGTGCATATTCACACTAACACACACACACACACACACACACACACACACACACACACACACACACACACACACACACACACACACACACACACACACCACACTCACACACACATGCACACACATGCACACACACACACACACACACACACACACACACACACACACACACACACACACACACACACCACAGCACACACACACACGCACGCACACACATGCAGTACACACACACACACACACACACACACACACACACACACACACACACACACACACACACACACACACACACACACACACACACACACACACACACACACACACACTCTTACACAGCCCGTTTAATTTGCTTGTTTTTTTTTGTGGATTGGTTCATGTCTAGTCTCATATCACCATTGTTGTGAACAGACATTAAATCAAATCAATCAATGAGACACGCCAAACACTGAAGCAGTTACACAAGTTAAGTTGCTTCATCAAGGATGAGTTTCAAGCTGAAAGCAAAAAAAAACAGTGAAAACAGTCAAGTTCACCGAGCTAACCAAGCCATTCCAACTGTAACAGAAGAACCAGTCAAGAGCCTTGGGAGGTGGTATGATGACTCCTTGAAAGACACCAAGAGGGGAGAGAAAAAAACCAAGCAAATGGCAGGAGAAACAGACCACTGTGGGCTCCCTGGCAAGCACAAGGTCTGGTGCTTGCAGTTGATGCTGATGCCGAAGCTTCCGAGGCCGCTACTGATATACTATACTGGCATTGTGGGATCAATGGAGGTCAAAGTCAGCAAGTATACAAGGTGAGGACTGGGTGTCCCGCCTGCTCTCACTGACGTTGCACATTACTGCCGCGAAGCAACGCTCAAGTTTCCTCTACAAAACACATCGTCGAGGAATTCAAAGTAGGTAAAACAATCTGTGAAAGCCTGGGGAAGAGACCAAAGCAACCATGCTTAAGGACTCTGAAGACAAGCTGTGAGATCAGTCTGGCCATAATAAAGACTGAAAATGGAACGATTTGGAAGCACCGGACGCGGCAAATCAGGCCACACACAGACAAGACCAAGAGGCAGGGGCTGGGACCAACAGAAATAAAATGGTAGTCCAAAGCAAAAGGGAAAGCAAAGAGAGGTATGGTGATAAAAGAGCTGAAGAAAGAAGAGGACGCCAAGAGAAGCCAGAGGGCAGTCCAGCGAGATCAACAAGGACAGTGGACTAGGTGGAAAAAAACCGCAATCCGAAGAGCTTTCACCTGGGATGATATATGGCACAAGGCACCTCTCAGAGTCGGCTTCATCCTCGGATCTGTATATGACCTCCTGGCCACGAATTCCAACCTGGGCAAATGGGGTAAATCAGATGATCCTACGTGTCCACTCTGTGACGGCAAACAAACAGCGGAACATGTCCTCAGTTCATACAAAGCAGCGCTAACTCAGGGAGGGTGTAAATGTAGGTACAACCAAGTGCTCAAGGAGATCACACATGCATTTTAGCACCGTTGGAGGAAGCACTAAGCCAGCAGACGCTCCAGCAGCGAAGTTCTACACGGTGGAAGCCACAAAAATGGAATAGCGGTGATATTAACAGCATGGAAGCAGGGTTTGCTGGATGGAGCAGATGACTGGGCATGTTCTGCACTCCTTCCTGACTGGGAGAACCATCCAAAGATCATCAGGAAGAGTGGCAAAAGATCGTATATTGTTCTCCACTGAGATTCATTAAAACAAAAGATTCTGATCGAACTGACCATGCCGTACGAAAGCAGAATGGAGTAAGCTCACAACTACAAGACTGAGAAGTGTGCCAGTCTAGCAGCACTTTGGGGGAATCTGGCTTCCAGACCCAGACTCACGCCTCAAAGGTTAGAGTGAGGGGATTTGTGGGCTCACCTGCCTATGATCTCATGGAACAGCTCGTCATTTCAGGCAAGAAGAGGACCAGAACCTTGAAGACAATGGCAGAGGCAGCTGAAAATAGTTCCAGTTTTCTTCTCTGAAGACCTGCGGTCAAGCTGTCCCTAAAGTTTCTTCCTGCTTCGAAGCCACGGTCACATGGACAGAATGTGAGTTTAGGGAATGTGATTATCTTTCTTATTTATCATTTATTCATTCTGTATATCTGCATAGGAGCGAGCGCGAGTGAGTGAGTGAGTGAGTGAGTGTGTGTGTGTGTGTGTGTGTGTGTGTGTGTGTGTGTGTGCGTGCGTACGTGAGTACGTGTGCGTGCGTGTGTGTGTGTGTGTGTGTGTGTGTGTGTGTGTGTGTGTGTGAGAGTGAGAGAGAGAGAGAGAGAGAGAGAGAGATTGAGTGAGTGAGTGAGTGAGTGAGTGTGTGTGTGCACGCATTGGAAAGAGAGAGAGAGAGAGAGAGAGAGAGAGACAGAGACAGACAGACAGAGATATTTTTCTTCCCTAAGGTAGTGTGCGCACATAAAGGACAGAGGAGAGAGAGAGAGTGTGAGTGCGTGCGTGCATGCATGCGTGCATGTGCATGCGTTGAGTACGTGTATGTGCGTATGAGTGTGTATATGTGTGTGGGGGGGGGGGGGGGGGGGGGGGGGGGGGGGGGGGGGGGGCACAGGAGGAGAGAGAGAGAGATAGAGAGACAGACAGAGAGAGATTTTCACGGGTAACGTTTGAGCGTCCGCTCGTGTGTGTGTGTGTGTGTGTGTGTGTGTGTGTGTGTGTGTGTGTGTTGTTGTTGTTGTTCTTCTTCTTCTTCCGTTTAACGTCTTCCACATAAAGTGATTTCAGACGGTTTGTAGTGATGGAGTGTATGATGAAAGTATTATGAGTGCGTGCAATCATATGTGTGTGTGTGTGTGTGTGTGTGTGTGTGTGTGTGTGTGTGTGTGTGCCTGTGTATGTAAGCGTGTGATCGGGTGTGAATGTGCCCGTACATACGCGCCTGTATGTGTATATGAGATTTTTGTCCGTGTGTGTGTGTGTGTGTGTGTGTGTGTGTGTGTGTGTGTGTGTGACACAGACACAAATAAAAACGTGAAGTCGTTCGTCTTTTTAATTGTTATTTTTCTTTATTTCAAACGAAAGGGGGAAAAATCGTTACAATTCATCTACAAAATCTACATTCGTAATAAGATTTGAGCACCAGGGAAGGCTGAGAAAACTAGACAGAAGAAAATGAGATACAGAATACTTTTGCTGAAAAGTAAATTCACACACATAGGGCCTATATATATAGTGTAAATAGAAATTTCATTTGTATAACGTATATTTATATTCAAAGCATTGTGTAAATAGACAATCTCTTTTATTTCAACATTTTCATATCACAAAATGCAACGCTCAATGTAGTGCCAATATCACACTTTGGCTCAAACACATTACGATGAAAAAAAATGGCAACGCATACGATGTTCTGCTCGTATGCTGAAAACAAAAACTGGTTTTACACAGTGTTTTGTTTGATGCTATACATCCAGTCGTATTTTGTGCGAAGAGATGATAATTTCACTCCAGAAACACTCGCGACTAAAGGCACGGAAAGGATGGTACTTTCAAAAATAGCTGCAGCTTCAGAGATGGAAAAGACTGGAATGCATCTCGTTCCCCGTATGGGGGGTGTCCTTGACTTGGTTGGCAATATTCATTTCCCCTGTCTCTGTCTCGCACGTATTTGAGCCAGATCAAGATTTCCTACATGAATTCAGACATGTTGAGAATGTCTGTATGTTGCGATTAGCCACCACCAAAAATATCCACACATAGCGGTTCGACAAACTGGCATTATTCAGACAGCTGCCTCTGCATGAGGAAAAAAAAAACAACAACAGACGTTAAACAACCTTTTCCCTTCACTCTACAAGCTGCCCGAAACATCGCATTACACGAAACAAACCACGTCACATAACAAAAATCAGGTCGCCTAACACAAACGTGTCAAATGACGCATAGCACGAAACATGCAAAAGGCGACAAGCTGAGCTGTTTCTAATGACGACGACGAAATGGAACAAAACCAGATTTATCTACTGGTATATCGATTATGGTAACTCTGGTCAGACATTTGTTAGCACACCTGTTGTGGTGACCCAGATCAGACCTTTATCGACATACCTTTTATTGTGACTCAGCTCAGATGTTGAGGATACCTTTTACGATGAGCCCGTTCAGATCCAACCTATCTCTCAAAGTCAGTGACAGTTGTTTTTGTTTTCCTTCCAGTTCTTTCTGCATTCATCTACCAAAGCCTTCTCAACACAGCTCTTCAAGGAAGAAGAACCAAATACTCTCTAAGTCACCAACGTCAGTGTCAGCACAACTCGTGTTGATCCTGTTGTGGATGTTTCTTACACCCTGGAGGCCTGCCGATATGCTTTAAAGCATCCCCACACATTCTTCTTTCGTGTTTTTTTTGTTTTTTGTTTTTTGTCTACTCCCAAAGAACCGGTGTTTAACTACAGATCTGGACAAGGATTCCTGTCGAACCGATGGCGGTCTTAGAGTCTGACAACTAGACATGACTGAACACGTCTGTATGTCACTATCTGCGCATGTCAAGTTGTCAGGCTCTAAGTGCGTTATCAGCTCCACAGGAGTCCCGGCCCTGGAATGGTAGTGACCTTTGAGAACTATGCCCTGTTCTCTGTCACTCTGTGTCGAGCAGCACTGGAACTATGGACACGGAGGTGAGGTCACCCCAGCTGACAACTATTCCCTTTTCTGTCGTCGTCACCAAGAAGGCTGGTGTTACGTTAGAGCTGGGGGGCTGGAGATATGACACCCAAGCCTGACAACTATCCGCTAATTTCTATCGTTTTCTCCACCTGTTATAGCGTTAGGAATCCCAGTTGTGTGACCACTAAAGCAGACACCTTTCTCCCTCTCTTCTGTTCTTTGTTAGAAAAAAAAAAAGAAGCTGGTACTCGTCAGAGCTAATGTCAGGACCTGAGCAGCGTGACAAAGCAGGACGTTGAGCGTTGGTACACAGCACAAGAAACAATCGCAAGGCGTCATGGAATCTCTCATCTTACCTCAACAGCCCTCTCTATTCACATCTTCCCACTAGATACCAAATAAGCAAAGAAGGAACGATCAAAACGAACGAACAAAACAGATTTTAAAAGGCAGAATGCCTCCAAAATCCAGAGAAGGAAAAACAGGCAAGCAAATATTTTTTGTAACACCTCGCTAGCAACCCAGATGTGACATGAAAGGTTTACAAAAAGAACAGGTATAAAAACATATCATTCGGCTACACAGCAGTCTAAACAAAACCAAAAATGGCATAACTTCGTTGATGAGAAGCTCTTGATTTTCCCATCGATCTGCTCTCCCTTGTCTAGCGCCACCGCTGAAAATCGGGGGGAAAAAAAACTCACTTCCCACCATTCTGGACGAATGCTACAGCTAGAATTCTTCAGCGGCTTGGATCTTACAGAATCACGGTGTTCATAGCGCTTCGATGTCAGTTTTTTTTTTTCCTTTCCACAAGGTTCAACAATGTTATCATGTGATGCCAAAGAACTGGAACCAAATTTGTCCACTCTTAACCGCTGAGCTAGATACAGCTAGACAACCTATGGCGATTAGCGACTACTGAAAGATGTGGCAGGACAGAGAATGAAGACCAGGCAGCAGGAATCCAGTTGTCCACGGCAGGAAGGAAGGAGGAGGGAGGAAGGCGGTCAGGAGAAGGTGGACTCCACAGCGCCATCTGGGAGGTTGGGGGCGGCAAGGGAGATCACCTGCTGGCCGGCCGTTTAGCGAGTTTGCCGCATTCGGAGACTGGACACCTGGAACGGAACACAGTCAACAAATGGTCAATAATGGTCAGGGTGACAACCAGCGGGAAACTAGTATCATGCAACAACAATGACAAAAGTGTCATAACCGTCAAGTGCTGAAAGAAAAACAAACATGCGATGACTTTTCTTTCTTTCTTTCTGCGTACGCAGGCTGATACTCCTGCGGACACTGTCTGTATAGGCAGGAAGTGGAGTTTTGTGTGTATGACCGTTTTTTATCCCGCCATTAAGGCAGCCATACTCCATCTTCGGGGAAGATGCATGCTATGTAAAACGTGTCATCCATACCAACGGCCAAACTGGCCTTCTCTTCCGAAAGTTGGTGATGGGATTTTACGTGTGTGCAAGATGTTGTGCGTGCGTTCACGCACGGAACCTCGGTTTACAGTCTCATTCGAAGGACTGTGTGTGGAAATGGAGTCAGAACCAATGTTAACTCCGAGGGAAAAAATCCCCCTGTACCGAAATTCGAGCCCGCAACCCCAGGATCACATGCGATGACAAACCATGTGAACTATGTGAATATGTCCAAGGCATGACCGGTGTGACAACAGTGATGAACGGTGTAACGACCCCATACAGAAACAGTGACAACACAGGGATGAACAGTGTAACGACCATGAGATGAATAGGGTAACGACTATGACATGAACATCGTAACAACAATGAAACGAATAGGGTAACGACTATGACATGAACATCGTAACAACAATGAAACGAATAGGGTAACGACTATGACATGAACATCGTAACAACAATGAAACCAGTAGGATAACAACCATGAGATGAACAGTGGCTCGACCATAAGATGAACAGTGTAGCGACCATGATGAGTAGGGGAACGACCATAAAATGAACAGTGTAATGACCAAGAGATGAACAATATGACACAACCACGGAACGACCCAGAGATCAACAAAGTGCTGACATGCGAAGAACAGCGTGATGACCAAGAGATGAACAATGTAACAATAATAATAATGAAACGATCTGTGTGACGACCAAGAGTGACGACAAGTACATAGACAATGTAACAAGCATGAGATAAATTGTATGGCGACCAAGACACGAGACAGTGTGACAGTCAAGACATCAACAATGCGATAGCTAAGAGATGACCAATCTGACGACCTAAACATGAACAATGTAACGAGCATGAGATGAACAGTGTGATGACCATAATTGATCAGTGTCACGATCAAAAGATGACCAGAGTCCCAACCAAGAAATGACCAGCGAGACGACAATGATCAGAACAATGTGACGACCAAGAGATGATCTGTTTGACCTCGCAGAGATGAACTGTGTGGTGACATAGAGACAATCAATGTGACGACAATAAAATGAAGAGTGTAACGATCATGAGATGGTCAGTATAACGACAATGAGACGCCCAGTGTGATGATCAAGAGATGAACAGTGTGATCACCAAGTGATTAACATTGTGAATACCAGAAGCTGATAGATGTGTGACTACCAAGCAATGATCAGTATGGTGACCAAGCAATGATCAGTATGGTGACCAAGCAATGATCAGTATGGTGACCAAGCGTGGATCAGAATGGTGACCAAGCGCTGATCAGAATGGTGACCAAGCGATGATAAGTAATATGACCAAGTAATGATCAGTAACATGACCAAGCAGTGATCAGTGTGGTGACCAAGCAGTGATCAGTGTGGTGACCAAACAATCAGTGTGGTGACCAAACGATGATCAGTATGATGACCAAGCGATGATCAATAATATGACCAAGCAGTGATCAGAATGGTGACCAAGCAATGATCAGTAATATGACCAAGCAATGATCAGTATGGCGACCAGGCGATGATCAGTATGGTGACCAAGGAATAATCAGTAATATGACCAAGCAATGATCAGTAATATGACCAAGCAATGATCAGTAATATGACCAAGCAATGATCGGTGCGATGATCATGCACTGATCAGTTTGACAACCAAGAGATGAACAGCGTGACAACCAAGAGATGAACAGTGTGACAACCAGGGGATGATCAGTGTGACGACCAAGAGATGAATAGTGTGACAACCAAGGGATGAACAGGGTGACGACCAGGAGATGAACAGTGTGACGACCAGGAGATGAACAGTGTGACGACCAAGACTTGGTCTATGTGACGACACTTCCTATGAAAGCAAAGAGAGATGAATAACGTGGCGACCAAAACCTGCACTATATTACGACACTTCCAAATGAAAACAAAGAGATGAACAGTCTGACGACAAAGAAATGAACAGTGTGACTGCCATGAATTAAACAGTGTGACGACCATGAGATGATCAGAGATACGACCAAGAGATGAACAGTGTGGCGACCAAGCACTGTAACAATCATGAGATGATCAGTACTACAACCAAACAGTTAGTAATGTGACGACCAAGTGTGAACAGTATATGACCAAGAGACGATCTGTGTGAAAACCAAAGATTATCAGTGTGACAACAAAAGACGAACAGTGTGACGATCAATAGACGATCAGAGTGACGATCAAGAGATGAACAGTGTGACAACTAAAGATGATCAGTTCGACGATCAAGAGATAAACACTGCGACGACTAGCGTGACAATCAAGATATGAACAGTGTGATGATCAAGAGATGAACACTGTGACGATCAAGAGATTGATGCGACGACCGACAGATGAAGAATGTAACAACCAAGAGATGAACAGTGTGAACAAGAGATAATGTAACAACTAAGAGATGTCAGTATAACGACCAAGAGATTAATTGTAAGATGACCAAGAAATGAACAGGATAACGACCAAGAGATGAACAGTGAGATGACCAAGAGATGAACAGTATAACGACCAAGAGATGAACAGTGAGATAACCACCAAAAAATGAACAATGTGACGACCAAGAGATGAACTGTGTGACCACCAAGAGATGAACAGTATAACGACCAAGAGATGAACAGTATGATGACCAAAAAATGAACAGTGTGACCACCAAGAGATGAACAGTATAACGACCAAGAGAAGAACAGTGTCATGATCAAAATAGGAACAGTGTAACATCAAGAGATGAGCAATGTGACGATCAAGAGACGAACAGTCGAATAGTCTGAACATCAAAAAAATGAACAACTCGACGACCAACAATCAGAGAAAGCATGTGTGTGTGTGTGTGTGTGTGTGTGTGTGTGTGTGTGTGTGTGTGTGTGTGCGCGCGCGCGCGCGTGTGTGTACATGCAAGCGTGCGTACGTGCAAGCGTGCATGCATGTATGTGTGTGAGCATGTGAGTATGCGCGCGCGCGCGCGCGCGCGCGCGCGCGTGTGTGTGTGTGTGTGTGTGTGTGTACCTCTCGCCCGTTGTCAACCAGCACATAATCGCCCGCGCCCACTCCAAAGGTGAACTGCTCGCGTACAATGTGATCGAACTTGCTGTCCGCCTGGGATTTTGCGCCCGAAGCCCAAATCTGTGGACAAAGCACAGCATAGGGTAAGATAAGAAGGATATGACATGATGTGCGAGCGTGTCGTGTGTGTGTGTGTGTGTGTGTGTGTGTACAAGTGTAGGTTTTGACACTCCATCCCAAGAGTGGGAACAACCTATACACAGATAAGGTCTGAGAATCGTAAGTCTCTTAACAAAGGAAAAAACAAACATTCCTTACGGAAAAAAAAGTGTTTGACATTCTAACGCTTGGACAGGAGGAATAGCGCAGGTGGTTCGAATCAGTTTTGGTCAATAAAAGGCAGTGTTAAAAGGACATGTTCTAATTTGCTCTATATTTTCATAGCAGTCAGATGTGAATCACATTACAAAAACGTCCTTGCCTCAGAACGTAGTGAACACTGACGAATCACTGATGAGCTTATCGTCTACAAGAGCAAAGACGTGTGCTGTCCTTTCTTGGAGGATGAAAAATAATTATGAAGTAAGTCACGCGATAAAAAAAGACCTTCCGATGCAATGAGGTATCAGGATCACACGAAAACCCGACAGAGAGAGAGAGAGAGAGAGAGAGAGAGAGAGAGAGAGAGAGAGAGAGAGAGAGAGAGAGAGAGAGAAGGATGGGAAAATGAGAGTATGGAGGGAGGTGGGGAGGCGCTGACAGACAGAAAGACACCAGTTCCGACACAGAATGAAATTCAGGGAGGCAGATCGACCGAGCCAGGGTAGGAGAGACAGATCCAAATGCGTACAGTCTCGTACAAAGAATGTCATGGGGAGAACGGGAGTGGAAGAGATGGAGGTAGGAATGGTGTCGGGCTGGTTGCTGGGCAAAAGCCCGGGATGGGGGGCGGGGGGGGGGGGGGGGGGGGGGGGGGGGGGGGGGGGGGGGGGGGGGGGGGGGGGGGGGGGGGGGGGGGGGAGTTGATGTCAGTACCTTGAGGATTTTGCCTGGCTCCAGTCGGCCAACTTCACACTGGCCCAGATCAACGGACATGGTGTCCTTGCCGTTCACTCTCTTTATGAGCTTCATGGTCTTCAAGTCCTGAGCCTGCACACACACACACACATACACACACATTGAAAAATTCAAGGATACAGTCATTCTCTAATCCCTTCGGGAACAAGGAAGCAGAACGTGCCATCATTCGGCCATTGTCATCACAATGGCCGAATGATGATAGAAGTAAGAGACTGAACCTGAAAAGTGCTAAGTGCTAAGCGATTTTACTTCATTTCATAACAGACACCTGTTCAACTACGTCTCCATACCGCCAGATAATCTGCAACAAGACAGGCGATTGCCTAAATGACTAACCCGTAGTGACTAACTACAACGGAACCTGCAACAAGACAGGCGACGGTCTAAATGACTAACCTGTGGTGACTAACTACAACAGAAGCTGCAAGAAGACAGGCGATGGCCTGAATGACTAACCTGTGTGACTAACTACAACGGAACCTGCAAGAAGACAGGCGACGGTCTAAATGACTAACCTGTGGTGACTAACTACAACGGAACCTGCAAGAAGACAGGCGATGGCCTGAATGACTAACCTGTGGTGACTAACTACAACGGAACCTGCAAGAAGACAGGCGACGGTCTAAATGACTAACCTGTGGTGACTAACTACAACGGAACCTGCAAGAAGACAGGCGATGGCCTGAATGACTAACCTGTGGTGACTAACTACAACAGAAGCTGCAAGAAGACAGGCGATGGCCTGAATGACTAACCTGTGGTGACTAACAACAACAGAAGCTGCAAGAAGACAGGCGATGGCCTGAATGACAACCTGTGGTGACTAACAACAACAGAAGCTGCAAGAAGACAGGCGATGGTCTAAATGACTGACCTGTGGTGACTAACTGTAACAGAAGTTCAAAGGGGACACTGTGGGTGGTACGAATGAAGACGGACAGGGGGGCAGATGATAGATCTTTAATTTTTCATGAGCTAGCCTGATCTCCATATTGGATAAATTTGACTGTTTTACAAGACCAGCCTCTCATTTGTAATGAATGACTCACAGCACTGTAGTGCATAATAAAAGACATAAACAGGTAAGAAAGTGACGCGTAGTGCGCCATAGTACTCATCGTGACCCCCCCCCCCCCCCCCCCCCCCCCCCCCCCCCCCCCCATCCCTGACCCTCTTCTCATGAAAGATCGCTGATAAGGATTAGGGTCCGGTTAGGGTTAGGGTTAGGGTCAAGTTAGGTTTAGGTTTCGGCAGATCTGAAAAACATGCACGTCTTTCATACTAATGGCGTCCATCTGTACTAGTCGATCCTGAGCGTTGCAAAAGTGTGTCATCAACCAAATGATCGGTACTTCTTTCTGTCTTTTGGCAACATGATATTTACCATACATTCCTTTCTTTTCTAAGACCTGTTATTACCGTAATAAGTCAGACCTTTTTTTAATGCGTGTGTCAATGTGGCTTCATTCCTTTGAATCACTTTTTTTTTTTTTTTAATGATGGACTCGTCTCGACTTGGTTAGCTATATTCAGCAAGATATTGTGTGTCTCGTGTTGGTTCTATAATTACTAATACTTCTGTTCACATCTGCGTCTCAGCTTGATAAAACTCGTCTTAAATTGTGTGATCTTGTTAGAGCGTATTCAACATGTACTACGATACTTGCATTCGATGTAATCTATTACGTCTTATATCAGTACATGATAAAGCAGTAATTGTTACTGATCCAAAGTTTGCATTTTGAAAAAGTACACACGCAACATCCTTACGGTAATGTCCTCATCAATAACGACACATTTCATGCCTACGAAGTTGTCATGGGACAGGCGAGTATCCAGGTGGTCAGAGAACTATAACCGCAGACCACCGTCCTCTAAAACCGCCCACAGCCCACGGCTGCCAGAGTCAATGTCCGGCTATCACCTTCCACCTTGAGCGTCATGGTGCACGGCGCCCTGAAGGTCTTGAGGATGCCGCGACTTTCGTCATGGACTCTGGATTGTGCCCCTTCTATGACGCGAACGAGGAGGAAGACCAACAACGACAATAAAAAACAAACAAAAACAAAAAAAAAAACAACCCACTTACAACCACAACAACCAAGATGACAACGCATCGGTAAGAACAGTCACAACATGAAGGGAAAGAAGGAAGGAAGGAGGGGGGGGGGGGGGGGGGGGGGGGGGAGGATGAGGATGGGGTTATGAGGGTTATGAGTTAGAAGGAGGGTAAGGGCGGGGGTAAGGAGATACTCACAGATCTGGCAGTGCCGTCCACCTCCACTTCAATGCAGCCTCCTGACTGGTCCACGCCCTTGATCCCCACCACGCCGGTACGGTTTCTTCTGGATTTCCATGCGGGCCGTCATGGAGCCTGCACGCATCAGCACCCCATCAAAGACTATGCTACCTTACAAGGCTGCACTGGAACCAGACAAGAGAGTCACAGTCTGTTTCCGCTGGAGGGAATCGTCCCATGCGATACCAAGCTCCTGCATCATGGTTTGGAAGGTGATCAGACACTGCCTTGTGCTTCATCACTGGCCTACCCTTCAGGTTCAGTCCAACTGAGAAATGGTCAACGGATGAGAAGGAACACGTTTCTTTACCTTTCACTTTACTCATTAGACACACAATACACGTCATCCATGGTTTACAGTGAAAAGACATTTCAGCTACCGTAAGAAGACAGATAAAGTGTAGTCACAAAGCATATGAAGGACATAAGAGAGAGACAGACAGACAGACAGAGAGAGAGAGAGAGAGAGAGAGAGAGAGAGGATTATACAATAAAAGGAGATATAAAGTACAATCGAAAGAGAAATGACGATCCACAGATGTATGAAATATATATACAAAAACGTTGTAAAACGCAAGAAATGCAGTACAAAGACATATGAACCACAGTAAAAAAAACATTTGGAGTACAGTACAACCTCGTATGAATCATAATCATACCATATGATGTAGTACAGCTTAAAATGATACGAAGCACAGTAAAAATGCAAATGAAGCATGATCAAAAGTAATATGATTTTTTTTTTCAATACATAAAGTTAAAAAAAAATGAAAGGCACTCAAAAAAACACACACGACCTTACAGTGAAAAGGCGTGTGAAGTGCAGTGAAAAGATGGATGAAGTATATAAAAACAACAAAATACAGTAAAAAAACACGTGAAGTGCAGTTAAGAAAAAACTATAACACGAAGTACATTCAGAAGACAAATGCAGCACTGCAAAGAAATAAAAAAAAGAAAAATACATAGGTGTACAGTACAAAGATACGAGGCAGAGTAAAATAACAAAGCAAAGTGAAAAGAAGTATGCGTAATAATGAAAAAGAAAAACGTATGAAGTGAAAAAAAAAACATGAAATATGTGTTAAAAAAAATGAAGAATACTTTTTTTTGCACAACAAATATGAAGCAAGGAAGGTCATTCTATACAAAAAAAAAAAGTCAGGTTTTCATGCTTTCCTGTTTTAAAGTAAGCCAGCTCAAGTTGAATTAAGTTAAACTAAGTGCATGAAATTCAAATCTGCCCATGAATACCAGCAGAACATCACTCGAAACCCCCTCCCCTTGCCAGTTCCCACAATCATATTTCTTTTACAAACGTTTCCAGGAACAACTTCGTTTAAGATATCTTAATCTTACACAGAGGTACCGCATGAGAAACAGTCTTCTGTGTGGGCAGGAAGGAAGCGTCAAGCGTAGGGAGTAGGCGGGGGGGGGGGGGGGGGGGGGGGGGGGGGGGGGGGGGGGGGGGGGGGGGGGGGGGGGGAGAGAAAGACGGCTCGAGGTGCTGGAATAGGGGAGTGGTCAAAAGGGGCGAGTGCAGAGTGTAGTCCCTTTGATTTGTACCATATTTTTTTTCGAATGGTTGTTAGACTGCTGTCCTCATCTCTACCACCCTCTCTCTCATTTCTTCACCTGGAATCCCTGGTTTCCTCCTCTCGCCCCGCCCCCCCCCCCCCCCCCCCCACCTCCAACTCTCTCCCTCCCCCCCCCCCCCCCCCCCCCCCCCTTCCCGGCCAAGCCTGTTGAAGCAGAAGCATGCATTTCTCGAACGACTGTTCGGTTGTTGCCCTTACCTCAAGCCCTAGCCCTAGCCCTCTCCCGCCCCCCACATCCTCACCACAAGCCCCCCGCCCACCCACCCTACTTCCTTCCCCTCCTACTCCTAGTCCGAGACTGTGTAAAGATACAATGCATGTAGGTCAAGAGCAGGCCAGGATAGGGGTCACAAGTCTTGAAAGGTGTGGAGGTAGGATCGTGCTATGGAACAAGACACAGCAAGAGTCATGCAATGGACAGTACACAATAAAGATCCTGCTATGGACAGTTCACAACTGGAGTCATGCTATAGGACAGCACACAACAGAAGTCATGCCATAGGACAGCACACAGCCAGAGTCCTGCTGTAGGACAGCGCACAACAGAAGTCATGTGATAGGACAGCACACAACAGGGGTCATGCTGTAGGACAGCACACATAACAGGGGTCATGCTGTAGGACATCACACAACAGGGGTCATGTTATGAGAATGGGAACAACCGGGGTCATATCATGGGACAACACTCAACATGGGTCATCAACACTCAACACATGGGTCATGTTATGGGACAGCACTTAACAGGGGTCATGTATGGACATGACACGGGCGCAGGCCATGCCATGGGACAGGACACAAAGGGGTTTTTGCATGGGAAGTGCACAGCAGCGATCATGCTGTGAAACAGACTACAACAACACAGGTCACACTAGGAACAGGACACAGCAGGAGTCATGCTATGAGACAGGGTGCAACAGCTGGCAACTCCGTGAGACGGGACTCAATGGCGGTTATGCTTTGAAACAAGGACTCAACACGAGTCATTCTACCAAACGGGACACAACTGCAAATCATGCAATGGGACTGACCTGAACACAGGTCATGCTATAAGATATAACACAACAGGGGTCATGCTATAAGATATAACACAACAGGGGTCATGCTATAAGACATAACACAACAGGGGTCATGCTATAAGATATAACACAACAGGGGTCATGCTATAAGACATAACACAACAGGGGACATGTGTGGGAGGGACAGGGGTCATGTTGGAGGACAGGCCACAACAGGGGTCATGTTGGAGGACAGGATACAACAGGGGTCATCTTGGAGGACAGGACACAACAGGGGTCATCTTGGTGGACAGGGCACAACAGGGGTCATGTCATTGGAGGACAGACCACAACATGGGTCATCTTGGAGGACAGGACACAACATGGGTCATCTTTGAGGGCAAGACACAACAGGGGTCATGTTGGAGGATAGGACACAACAGGGGTCATGTTGGAGGATAGGACACAACAGGGGTCATGCTGAGACACAAGATAACAGGGGTCATACCGTGGGACAGGATATACAACAGGGGTCATACTGTAGGACAGCACACAACAGAGGTCATGCTGTGGGATAGAACACAACGGGTCATGCCGTGGGACACAACACAACACATCACAACAGGGGTCATGCTGTAGGACACAACACAACAGGGGTCATGCTGTAGGACAGTCCACAACAGGGATCACGCTGGAAGACAGGCCTCAAAAGGGGTCATGCTGTACGATAGCACACAACAGGGGTCATGCAATTGATAGGACAGCACACAACAGGGGTCACGCTGGAAGACAGGACTCAAAAGGGGTCATGCTGTAGGACAGCACACAACAGGGGTCACGCTGGAAGACAGGACTCAAAAGGGGTCATGCTGTAGGACAGCACACAATAGGGTCATTGTATGGGCAGGGCACGACAGGTTTCATGCGGTAGGACAAGACACAACAGGGGCCACACTCTGGGACAGGACCCAACGTGGGTCATGCTGTGAGATAGCGGTGGTCCATCCTACATCACATTTCACAGGGGTCATGCTGTGAGACAGCGGACACAGAACGTCTGCACAGCTGCAGGCCTTGCTCTGGCCTAGCTTGAAGCCAGCCGAAAGAGACATCAGTGCATGGAGAGAAAAGTGGTGCCGCCTGCGCCTGCCACGAACCACACTGTCATGACCCAACAACAGAAAGCCAGCTGAAAAAGACACCAGTGCACGCTGTGTGGGGCAGAGTAGTGCTGCTGGCTGCTGCCATTATCACAAATTATACTCACCGCTCGATCCACCAGTCGCTGAGCCTGAAAGACAGGTGGGGTGTGTGTGAACACCACTGACAGTGATGACGACAAGAATGGCGTGGAAATCAACGGCCGTAAGACATGCATATCAACGACAGGAATGATGTGAGGAACAGTGACATAAATGACTTGAAAACACATGACATCAATGACCTGAGGAACAAGTCACAGTTATGGCTTTAGAATGTAAAAAAAAAAAAAAAAAAAAAAAAAAAAAAGAAAAAAGAAAAAGGAAAGAAACTGTGGTTACTTCATGATGTTCGCACCTTTCCGAAAACTGTTGAACAGAAAAAGCAGTTGAAAATGATAGAAGTCAAAAGACGGTTTCATAGAGCAACTAATACATGAATGCCGGTTTAGTTTATGTTAATGAAGCACTTTTTTTTTTTTTAATCTGCCCATCTCACTATTCTGAAGCCAAGACCTGATCTGAAGATGCATATTTCATTCAAATTTGGAAGGACTTGGTCATCAAGCGAATGTAAATGCATCCGACTTACTTACAACTGATTGGTCGCAAAGACTGCTTTGACAGATACTGATCGTTATTGTTACTTATTGCGTTCGTTCAAGGATTGGTCCGTGACGTTTGCCAACAGATTGATGTTCTCTTTTTTTCCCAAAGAGAGGGAAAAACCAGAGGCTGTTTTCGTGTGCGTCAGGTCAGCAAGGCTGTGTCTGTGGAAAGGGGAAGTGGGGTGGAAGGAGGGGGGGGGGGGGGGGGGGGGGAGAGGAGGGTGTGCTCAAGGGGGAGGGGGGGGGGGGGGGGAGAAAGACCTGGCACTTTGGTGTGCCACAGCGCTATCCGCTTTACCCCTCTCTCCTTCTTCCTCCTCTTTGCTCCCGCTCCCACCTCAGTCCACACACCCCACTCCACCACCGCCTAACAATTTTGATTTATTCTTGTATGGGGTTGTACGCGCACCTTTAAAAATCGATTTTTTTTCCCCACCATAAATAACGGTGTGTTTGAACTTGTGTTATCTCCTCTCTCTCTCTCTCTCTCTCTCTCTCTCACACACACACACACGGGAAGACGGACGGGGGGAGGGAGGGGAGAGGAGTACGGTGAATCGCTGAACGGTTTGCTACCCACTAGGCAACCACTGCAGCTACCCCCCCCCCCCCCCCCCCCCCCCCCCTCCCTTCCCAATCCCCCTCTCCACTTGAAACGTCCGGCAAACTGTACACACTAGTGAATGACAGTTTTGATATGCGACCCAAGGATAGGCGGGTAACCGGTGACTCGGCACAGTCATCAGTGCCTCCTGTTTGTTTGAGCACGGACATTTTGGCACACACATACACACACACACGCGCGCGCGCGCGCGCGCGCGTGAAAAAGGAAAGGTAAGAAAGATAAAAGAAAAAGAAATCAATATCACCCTTGCCCACCACCCCCATTCCTCTCCGATCTCGTCTCACCCCCCTCCCTCTTCCCCGCCTTCCCTCTTACAGGTCAATTTGCAGCGACGCGGGGCTGTTGCCAATGTTTCGCACTAAACACAAACCCACTCACGCGCAGCAAAAGCGCCGAGTCGGGAAAACTGTTTATGAGTCACTTAAATTGGCCCCTTTCCCTTTGAGTCAGAATGGCTGTGAAGAGCAAAGGAGTCCGGATTTGAAAGGAAAAAAAAAAAAAAAAAAGGACAAGCAGGACAAAACCAAACGTTCTCTGATTCATTATAGGTCCGCTTTCTACGCCCTGCAAATTCAAATTAAACCCACTCACACCCATCCACCCCACTCCTGCCCTCCTGTCCTCTTACGTCGTGGCTGGACGTTTAAGTGCTTTGGTAAGCGAGACGATGGGTGGGGAGTGGGAGGGGGTGGGGTGAGACCAGGACAAAGTGATTGTTTGGAGGGAGGGGGGGGGGGGGGGGGGGGGGGGGATAAACGGGGGAAGGGAGGGGGTCGTTATAGAGACTCAAGGAGGAATCTTATCTTTAACGACCTTGCCCTTCCTCAGCCATCTTACATACACACACACACACACACACGTGCAGTTTAGCCGACCTCTCTTCTTCCGTTTTGCGCTGTTGGTGGAATGACGTGTAGATCTACTCCTCGGCGTTGCCCCAATATCGCTTGATATCCATCGAACATAAATGCTCGTGCCTTTTCTACTGCCCACCACCCCCCCCCCCTCCCCAACCCCCCTTTCACATTCGCTCACACCTGATACAGATCTCGGCAACCCACGGGAAAAGGTGGGTGGAGTCGGACTAAATGAATATTCATTACAGACACCCCAGTATCCAATGGGTTCAAGTAAGACAATGGTCTATCAAAAGTTCAAACAAAGATTAATCAAAATGCGATTTTACAATCTCCTATAGGTAGGAAAGCAAAAGATAAATATATCTTATCCGTGTTTCAAAATTTCGGTTTAATATATATTTCTTACTTGTAATAGTCAATTCCAAGCCTTAGTTTCGTACAGAAATTGGGCGGAGCTCGACTACCCAGCGAAAGTGAACGACCAGCGGAGCTTTACTTACCAACTGGAGGACGATGCCATTTATTGTCTGGTGAACGAGATAAAGACAAAAATAACGGCGGAATTTGAAAGGATCATCTGTCTAATCTCTAGCGCTTAAAGACTACATTTAAATTGTTGACTTGACTTTGAACCGAAAGGTGGTGAACGAGAAACCAGACTGAAATTAGTCGGTGTTTTTTTCATGTCTGTCTCTTTCGCTTCTGTAGAGATTATGTATCTATTTGTCCGGTTACGTCCCCTCCTCCCCACCCCTACCCCAACCCCCAATCCATTTGCTTTGGTTTCACGCGAAGGAAGGGAGACAAGCGAGAGTGAAATGAGCAGACGATCTGATCAATGGTTACGCCTGCTGGCTGTTCGAAGTGTGCAATCCAACAAAATTATCCTGCCGCTTCCTAGCAGGAAGCTCGCGATTTCATGTGCGTTGGTGCGTGTACCCACATGATAAGGTTTTGTACAGACTACGACCAAAGAGATACTTGAGACGAATTCCATAACATTATCATGGAACACCGATTCTAAACACGCTGAGAGATGGCAGATTTATTCAGTGGTAAATACATGTCTTTTAATCTTTTGTTTTTACATTTCTCTGTGTGTGTGTGTGTGTGTGTGTGTGTGTGTGTGTGTGCTAAGGATTGTAAATAAAGATAAAATTTTTGAATAAGTAAAGTTGTTTTACTTCTAATGCAGTTTGCCATTAGGAAATGCTCAACATGCTTTGATATTCGCATTGGTGCCATTATTTCGTTTAGAACTTCTGTTAATTCAAATGGTTCCATAAATTTTGTTTCGAATTCATGTCAGCCACTCCCAAAAGGCTATATCAACCTTGGTGTGACAAAAAAAAAAAAAAAAAACCGTTTTGTACCGATTTTCCACATTTCTTCCCTCATCACACAACTTTTTGTTTTCTGTTGTGTTTGGCTTTTGTACTTTGCTTGTTTTGTCTTGGTTTGTTTTTGTTTCTTAAGAATGGGCAGTGAAATGAGGTTGTCGAAATTGCTTTATAAAGGAATAATCAGGTGTAAATTGATTCAGTGTAAGCTGGTGGACGGCTCATGATTGTGTTTAACGATTCAAGTCCATGAAGTGAAAGCTGCAAACAATATAACTATAAATTTGCCGGACCATAGAAATAATTCTAGCGCCAGCGAAACGCGCGTGCGCACATGTAGGTATGTGCAGGGAAGGGAGCAAAATGTTGGTGTGAGCGATCCGTGTATGGAAGCCGAGTAGACATACGGTTGTCTCCCTTGTTGTATCAGAAGCCGCAGCCATGGGGTTTTTTGAGAAGAAAAAAAAAATAGTTATTATGATAAGTAACAAAAACAGGAATGGGAAATTTACTTATTCTATTTGTGTTTCATTCATCTGCTTTCTTGACGTTATTGTTATTTCTTTACGTTTTATTGTTTTCTGTAATTTCGCAGTGTTTGGGGTTTATTTATTGGTGTTGGTCAAGTAGAATTTCAGTGCGTTTTCTTTCAATTATCATTATCAAGTGGTTAGTTGATTCAGTCTACGTTTTTAGTACACTTGAAACTAGCCTTGTGTGAAAAAAAGAAA
This sequence comes from Conus betulinus, assembly GCA_016801955.1. Classification (NCBI taxonomy): domain Eukaryota; kingdom Metazoa; phylum Mollusca; class Gastropoda; order Neogastropoda; family Conidae; genus Conus; species Conus betulinus. The sequence goes on from JADBJO010001098.1 coordinate 252,997, forward strand.
TACCGCATGATTCAGTGAGATCCCCTCTTTCCCCCCAACTTCCTCCTCTCCAATTCAGTGATATCCCCTCTTTCCCCCAACTCCCTCACCTCCATTGCCCGTGTCCCCCTCCCATCTTAATATTTTCTTTCTTTTTGCTGCCCCATCCTTCCCAGTTCTCACATTTCTGTCTTTTCTACACACTTCCCTTTATCGGGCTGTGTATCATTTCTATTTGGACAGAAAATGAGAGAAACATGGCGCGATGATTATGGATTAATTTTCGAAGCTGAATATGATCATCGGCTACAACAAGCAAAATTAGTACATTTATTAATGAACCCATTGACAGCTATGCACATAGGATGATGATGATGATGATGATGATATAACACAGACTTAATAAAGCCCAGTGTTTTGACAAATCGGATTAAGCAAGAGTATGAGGAAGGATTTTTTTTTTTTTGTTTTGCCTTTTTTTTTTTCTTCTTTTCAGCTATATCGTTATACTTCACCTTTGCACATGGGAATGTCCTAGTTATTGCGGCTATTGACGAGAAGCGTGTTAGATGATGATAATCATTACTGGTCAGGGGAGATACGAACAGGGAAAAAATAACTTTGCATTTCAGCATGATTTAAACTGTTGCAATCTGTCCCGTATAAGCCGGCCAAGCAGGCGGACATGGACAAACACATTACGATCACGTGAGCATTTTCTTCGTTTTATTCAGATTAAAAGGAAATATTCGTGGCAAAAGCAAGAAGCGTAGAATCCACGCGTAAAACAACAACACACTCGGGTTACAGATATCTGAAATGCTCATAATTATGGAATTTCCTGAACAGTAGCCGTAAGATCGCTAATTATCAACACTCCATAATTGATCAGCATTCTTAAAGCAGCAACCAGAAATACTCTTAAATCAGCAGAAGCACTGTGAAATCTGACTATTCAGCACAAACGGAACACTTCCCCTCCCGCAAAAAAATGAACTTGATGGCAATGAACAGGACTTTCACGCTGTGGGTAACAACCACAGCAAATTACGGAAATGGCACTCGGTTTTTATCATCTGCAGGAAAAAAAAATAGCAAAAAACCCCCCCAAAAACAAAAACCACTTTACAATGCACATTTCTAAATCTTAGCCGTATACGCTAATGGAATCAGCTAGCTGATGCAGATTCAAGGTCTGGGAGATCTTTGTTCACAAAGCTGATGTCTCACAGATTAACTGGCATTGTCAACAACATCAGAGAACCCCATCCCACGTTGATGGGACAGAGAACGATTTCAGATCAAAAAAGAAAATGAGTCTGAGCCATGGTTCATACTGACTTCTAGATCAAAGATAAATCCAGGACTTTGCAGGATTTCTTCTAGGATATTTAAAATGAATACGAAGGACTGTGATACAGAAAATATAAAATCTTTGTGCCTGTTTTCGTTGCTTCAGTCATTCCAGCAGAAACTAGTTAGAAGTAGACCATGCAGAAGTGGACACTTTCGGCCAAAACAAAATTAACTCGAACTAAATTCTCTCTCTGATTTTGATTTTGTCACCAAAAAATGACGGCTCGATCAAACTTTTGATTATCCAGCGTTCTCAAGCAGTAAGCATTTAAGTCCAAATTTCAAGAACTTTCCTAGTCCTGGGGGGGGGGGGGGGGGGGGGGGGGGGGGGGGGGGGGGGTCCTCAAAATTCAAGGACGTTTCAGGGCGTGCAAGGATTTAGGCATCCAGGTCTCCACGTGTATGAAACCAAGCGTGCAAAACAGACAGAATAATAATTGCTGGTGTCGGACAGTCTCGCTCTACATCACTATTTGATGGGAGAACTGAACATGATTCACAAGGTTCAGCGTGGGCCGCAGAATGTAGCAGAGTGATTTTAGCCCCAATTTCCACAAACAGTGCAACAGAATAATGATAATGCTAGATCTTACGAGAATTGGAAGAGAATGATAATGACGGATGCCCCACGAAAGCTGGAACAGGTGGGTGATAGGAATGAGTCTACCCAACCGCTGGGGTAGAATGATGATAGAAAATGAGTTCCCACAGGAGTTAGGACACCGTAAAAACTGTCCCCACAATATTTGGTGCAGAATAATGATAATACCGAGTCCCAGCCAAACGCAGGAGCAGAATAGCGTAAGCAATGCACCCGCACTCAAGCTAGAATCGAATAATGATAAGGAGGAGTCGCCTCAACATTTGTTACGTAATAATGGTGGGAGTGTGTATTCCCACAAGAATTAGAACAGAATAATGATAAGAATGACTCCCTCAGGAGTTGGAACAGAACAAAGGTCAAAGTTATACGCAATGGCCAAAGGCGCAGTAGGCAGATCGATAACAACCCCTGCCTGAATAGCTTCTTTTGTCTCTTCAATAATTTCTCCCGGATTAAACTGACGAAACATGCCCTGGTACTTACACGGAAGTGGCTTCACTGACACAGACGGGACCTAGCTGCGTGTTAAAATGCCAAAGTATCTGTTCGAATGAGATGACTTTTGCTCTAGCACTTTTGACCTGTCGTTTTGAAGGGCGTCAACTTTCAGTTCATGCAATGGATTCTGAAGGCGACTCAGCTTGGCAGCTTATCTAACCAGGTGGACAAAAATGTTGGTCATTATTCCGTACAGCCATTACAAGTGGCCTTCCTTATTTTGCCTGATTTTTTTTTTTTCTGACGTTTATAGCTGAAATGTGCTACCCGTCTGTCATCAATGTACCATCGGACACATGTGTTTCTGAAACCACCGACAAACTAGACGCTTTTCTTCCATTTTACCAAAAGATGCAGTACCACAAGAAGCCCGAGGAACTGCCACAGAGGCTACCCTCCATCTTGCCACAATCTGCGTGAAAAAGAAAATAGTCATAAGCAAAACAAAAGCACCGTAAGAAATATGTGGATAGATCAGTCTCCATTTCCATAGACGGCCCAGGATCTGAACGTTATTATCCTACACATATCATGAAAATGTCAACGGTGGATGTCCAAATTTCTTCTTCCACCACAACCCAAGCCGAAGTTACTTACATGGCGAGTGTATCTGTGTCCTTAAAACAACGCGTGAAGAACATGAAAATAGACATAATATATGAGCGAAGAGTGGCTAGGAGAGAAAGATGAATAGGTAAGATGAAGATTTACACCGCTACCTGTTAAGCTGCTAGTTGTTAAACGCTTCTAAGTTTCATACAGTTTCAGGTCGCACAGAGAGTAGGAGGTCGTGCCGCTTCCAGCACAAGTGGAGCTGAGCGTGGACCCAGCTGTCCCCAAGTGTGCGCCTTCCGGCGAGAGAAAGACGGGGGTTGGGGAAGAGGGTGGGGGAGCTGGGGATAAGATACTAACTCGACTGGCCGCCACCGATTATGTCAGAAAGCTGCGAGGCACCTTCCCCGCGCATTCCAATGGTCTGTTCCACCAGCTGCCGCAGACCAGTCCTGCCACACACACACACACACACACACACACAAGTACATACATGTTAGCTGATCGTCAAAATTAGTTGCATTCTTTTCCCTTCACACACACACACACACACACACACACACACACACACACACAAGTACATACATGTTAGCTGATCGTCAAAATTAGGTGCATTCTTTTCCCTTCACACACACACACACACACACACACATACACATACGCGTGTGCCTGATTGTCGAGCACAGTCTTGAAGCAAGAGATCTCCACTGGCCATCCCCCCCATCTCTCCCCCTTCCCATCTCCCTCTTGGCTCTGCCCCCGTTTTCGCTCTCCCCCCCCCCCCACCTACCGAACCGCCGGCATCACTTCTTCCACCCTCCGCTAAACGCAACCCCTTTCCACGCGCCAGTCCCATCTGCCTGTTCCGATCCTCCAGTTTCACAAAGTTCTAAACACACCTCTGTTCTCAACCCCACCTGATCGCAATTCCACCTCGCCCGTATCCACATACCTGTTTCTGGCTTCCCTCAAGCAGCTTTAAGTAGCAGGTGATCACACATCCCTTGCCCCTCACGTCGTGCCCCCCCCCCCCCCACCCCCCCCCCCCCCCCATCGTCACCCCCCCCCCCCCCCCCCCCCCCCCCCCCCCCCCCCCCGCCATCTTCATCACCCTGTCTTCCCTGTCTCCCAACGCCTCTACATCCACCTGTTGCCTTTTTATTTTTTTGTTTCAACATTGAATCTGTGAATAGTGACAGATGTGAACATTTGTTTCTGAATCATTTTAGGAATCGTTGTATCAATGAATTCATCGGAAACATAGTATACGCTAGTGGTTGATCCCCACACTTGACCAGAATTGAGTTATATATATATATATATATAAATATATATATATATATAGTGTGTGTGTGTGTGTGTGTGTGTGTGTGTGTGTGTGTGTGTGTGTGTGTGTGTGTGCTCAAGGTATGTGATTTTATGGTGTCACATAGCTTTTGGATTGCAGTTATGTATTTAAGTTCCCAGACCACATGCCAAATTCCTGAGTCAGGAACTGTGCTCAAGTTCCTGGTGGTTTCATGCATGTTTTTTTTGTGTGTGTTTTGTTTGTTTGTTTGGGTTTTTTTTTTGTGAAAAGGGCATGTCCATGGAAAACACAGATCACTTGTATAAGCTTTTGGAAAAAAAAAAGAAGTCTTGTGCTGTGGCTCATCTAGTCATGAAAATCGTGTAGCAAGCATCCATGGCAGGTATGAACAGACAGCACAGGGTGATTGGTTCGTCAGCTGTAGGATGGACAGTTAGTTGAATCAGAGGAAAACTGGTCGGTGGCCTCGCATAAACAGCTGGGCTTTGGTGAGGGCACATCCCTCAGTGTTTTTTGTTGTGGATGACACGGGAGGCGTCTTAACTAAATGCAATTTAAAGGCCATGACTGGCCCATGTCAGGCTCGGCAAACCTCCAGGTGAGATATGGTGAAAAGAAATGAAGAGAGAGAGAGAGAATAAAAAATAATGAGGATTATTACTCTTTAGATAAAGAATAATAAGATTCTTAAACACGATTAATTTGTTTTTCTTTTCTTTTCAGGAACTCCCCCCCCCCCCCTCCCCTCCCGATGGAATAGGGCTTGTAGTGTACTTTTTTGTTGAGAGAAGAGCACAAGCACAGTTTGTGGGGTTTTGTAAGTCAACTGGTCGCAGAGATGAAAATATTTTGTGACTGGCTGAGGCCAAAACTGGAAAGCAAACTGTCATAGGTTTGTGAGACCAGGGGACTATGTGAAAATCGGTTTATTATGCATGATACTGTTGATGCCGAGCTCTAAGAAAGGAGGTGTTTTTTGGAGTCTGTGAGGACCTGTTAATATACTGAATTGAAAACGTGTCTTTGTGATTATGTAAAATCATAGTGGAAAGAATTTTAAGTAAATAACGTAAACGTTTAGACATGAATCAAAAGAGGAAACTCGCTCTTGTTTTGTCCGACTGGTTGTTTGTCGATGCTGCGTGAGCAAAAGTCTGATATCCTGTAATTTCAGTAAATGAATTTCTGATATCTGAAGTTCTATAAAAGATTATCTTTAACACCTCTAACCCACCCCTATCCTGCACCTCCTTATTCATCCCCCTCCCCCTCCCCCGCACACACATGCAGGAACACACACACACACACACACACACACACACACACACACACACACACACACACACACTCCTTACCGTTACGTCTAACCTTTTCTCCATTCAGCAACTTCTAGGAGCATAACCTCCCTTTCACCCTCTTCGTCCCACCCCTCGTCCCCCTCATCTGTCCTCTCCCCAACATCCACACACCTCCATCTTTGTTCATCTCCGATCCCCCATGCCCATCATTTCTCCTCTTCCTCCCGCAGCTCTTCTTCACCCCATCCCTATCCCCACGACACTCTTCCCCGTCAGCATGTCTTCCCCTTTACTACACACACACACACACGCGCGCGCGCGCGCGCACACACACACACACACACACACACACACACACACACACACACACACACACACACACACACACACACACACACACACACACACCTGTTTCTCTTCTCCCTCCAACAGCTTCTTGTAGCAGGCGATCTCAAGCTCCAGGGACATTTTGGCGTCGATGAGTTCATTGAGTTGAGCCATGAGGGCCTCAATGCTCTGCTGCATCTCTGCGACAACGCGGGTCCTCTCTGCATTCGCACGGTCCAGATCCAAAGACAGTGCATTGTTCTGGGCGCTCAAGTTCGACTTTTCCGCCCTCAGTTGGGCCAGCTGCCGAGAGTCAACAATATCATGGGAATCGTTAGGACAATGAATCTGTTCTGTTCTGACGGGGCTTTGTTTTGTTTTCCATGGAGAAAAACATAAAACATGGCCAGTAACTGTCTGATGTCGAAACTTTTCCAATATTCTGACACTCTTTCAAGTGTCAGGAATGCATTTAAGCGTAAGTGACTAAAAGCCAGAAATTTCCCCCACAAAAAGCACTCTATTCTAAAGGAAAAACCTGCGGCTTTTTTTTTTTTTTTTTTTTTTTTGAATTCGAAAAGCTTAACTGAAACGGGTCACCCCAGAAATCGCCTTGACCTGATGAAAAAAATTGTTACTTCCCTTACATTGCCAATGGACTGTGGGCGAGAGTTCATGGTTTTGTTTCGAATGAAACTCATCTGCCAGCATGTAAATGCTGACATCGCTTCCTACCACTCACAAGGAAGCTTACAGAAGTCGACGAATCACAGAGACCGACATTCATAACAGTTTTAAAATAAAACAGACTGTGGTAGAAAAACAATTACAAAGTTAAAAAAAAAAAAAAAAAGCAATCACAATGTTTAAACAATCCACTTTGTATTTCAGTTTTTTGTTTTTTTTCGTATAAAAATGTATTTCATCTCCAGTCCAGACGAATTAAATGTTGTCGGATGGGTAAGGTACAAAATACAGTCTTTACTGCATGATCAAACCCCGCGCGCAGAAATGACAGAGCCCTCGGACTGGTAGGGACAGCCGCTGGAATTTTAACTCTCCAGCACTTTGCCCTGAATTTCAAAGTTCTGCATGTATGCACACGTCCGTGCCAAGCAAATTTGATATGCGGAGAACAGTGAATACATGTCCAAAATTTCTAGTACGTCTTTTGGTAAAGGGAACTCACGAGAAAGGGTGCTTCATCGACATTAACATAAACACAGAAATTGACTGCCCACACACACGCATACGCATGCACACACACACACACACACACACACACACACACACACACACACACACACACACACACAGCATCGCCTATAGACGCGCTGTGAGCACACAGGAGTGAAGATGAAAATGTAGGAAGGGGGCTGAGAGACAGGCGTGAGCACTAACCGGTGCTTGTTGATTTGTAATCATTTTCTGCACTTCTACGTGTTGAACATAAAAGCAGTATTTTGATTTTTGTTTTACTGGGTCTAAGCTATGATCCCTGGGAGGGGGGGGAAGGGGGGGGGGGGGGGGGGGGGGGGCGGGGAAGAGTGGTTAGATAACGAAGGCATTGGTGCATACGTTCAGCTAACAAAATACACAAGTTAAACTCGACCTCATGTATGTCATTTTTATCTGTACGTTGCCTTTTATAATCAAAGAAAACCGTGAAAATAAGGTTGAAAGATTTTGTTTAAACGAAACAAGCATATTCACACAGTCTTATAAGGTTGAAAGATTTCATTTAAACGAAACAGGTATGTTCACACAGTCTTGGTGGACGATTTTGATCTCTCAGAATATAAATCTATTGAGTGAGAATGCAGATTTTAAATAAAGAATTTACGAAGTAGTATTCTTTTACAGGAATTACAGAAATAAAAGATATATATCTCCCCCCCCCCCCCCCCCCACACACACGCACACATACATACGCACACTCTCTCTCTCTCTCTCTCTCTCTCTCTCTCTCTCTCACACACACACACACACACACACACACACACACACACACACACACACACACACAAACACACACACAGCCCCAGCTCTGACCTCGCTTTCCAGGGCGGCAAGACGGGCAGCAGTCTCTGCCAGCTGGTCTCGGACACGTTTGACTTCAGTCTTGGCGTTCTCTGCCTCCATGGTGTCCCTCACATTGCCGGATCTCAACTGGTTCACCTGTCAACGACCCTATGATGTCAAATCAACAATGACGAACTCACAAGCTTCACTTGTAAACACCTCCATGATGTCATAACAACACCCCCATGACGTCATATCAAGAATGATGATGACTTCACCAGGTTCACCTGTCAACGCCCCCATGATGTCATATCAACAATGACGAACTCACAAGCTTCACTTGTAAACACCTCCATGATGCCATAACAACACCACCATGACGTCATATCAAGAATGATGACTTCACCAGGTTCACCTGTCAACGACCCCATGATGTCATATCAACAATGACGAACTCACAAGCTTCACCTGTCAACACTTCCATGATGCCCATAACACACCCCCATGACGTCATATCAAGAATGATGACTTCACCAGGTTCACCTGTCAACCCCCCCCCCCCCCCCCCCCCCCCCCCCCCCCCCCCCCCCGACGTCATAACAACAGTGACAACCTCAGCTGGTTCACCTCTCAACAGCTTCTATGTTCCTAAAACAACACTGATGACCTCAGATGGCTCACCTGTCAATATCTCCCATTACATTACATATACAATGATGACCGCAGCTGGTTTCACCAGTCAACACCCCAATGACGTCATAAAAACAGTTATGACCTCAGCTGCTTTACCTATCAACCTCCTCTTCCCCACGCCATACCACATCATCATTCAATGATGACCTAGGGTGGTAAATCTGTCAATACTCCATTCCTGTCGCATCATCACCACACTGATGACCACAGCTGGTTACCCTTCACCCCATCCCCCTTTCACACCACCACCACCACCACCACACTGATGACTTCAGCTGGTTCACATGTCCCCCCCCCCCCCCCCCCCCCCCATCTTACATCATCACCACACTGGTGACCTCCGCTGGTTAATCCGTCACACATCTCTCTCTCACGTTACTACCATACTGATGACTTCAGCTGTTTAACATGTTATCAGCCCCCACCCCCACCCCCCCCCCCCTCTCTTCTGTCCCCCTCACCGCCACCTCCTCATATTATTACCACATAATGACTTCGGGTGGTTAATCTATCAACCTTCCACTCCTCCCCCCCCCCCCCCCCCCTCTCCCCACCATATCACATCACATTTTCTGCTGGTTAAGCTGTCAGCCCCTCTGCCCCACACAATATATCATTACTCCACGATGATAAGCTCGGCTGGTTAGCCTGTCAGCCTCCTCTTCCCCACGCCATATTACATCATGACACAATGATGACCTCAGCTGGTTCGTCTGACACCCTTACACCATCACCATATTGATAACCTGTGCTGGTTAATCTGTCAACCCCCCACCCCCCACCCCACCCCTCCATCTCGCATCATCACCGTATTGATGACCTCGGCTGTTTAACGTGTAGCCCCCTCCCTCCCCCTCCCATCTCATATCATCACCACCCTGATGACCTCAGCTAGTTCACTTTTTCTTTCAACATTTCCCCCCCCTGCTCCCCCCCCCCACCCCCATCCCACGTCCTCACCATACTGATGACCTCAGCTGGTTAACCTGTCAACACCCGCTCTGATCTCACATCACCACATCGATGAGCTCAGTTGGTTAATATCTTAACACCCCCCCTCTGATCTCACATCATCACCACATTGATAAACTCAAATGGTTAACATGTCAATGCCTCCCTCCGATCTCACATATCACCACATCGATGAACTCAGCTGGTTAACATGTCAACACCCCTTCTGATCTCACATCATCACCACATTGATGAACTCAGCTGGTTAATATCTTAACACCCCCCTCTGATCTCACATCATCACCACATTGATGAACTCAGCTGGTTAAATGTCAACACCCCTTCTGATCTCACATCATCACCACATCGATGAACTCAGCTGGTTAATATCTCAACACCCCCCCTCCGATCTCACATCATCACCACACATCGATGAACTCAGCTGGTTAACCAGTCAACACCCCTTCCGATCTCACATCATCACCACACTGATGAACTCAGCCCGTTAACATGTCAACAACCCCTTCCGATCTCACATCATCACCACATGATGAACTCAGCCCGTTAACATGTCACACACACCCTTCCGATCTCACATCATCACCACACTGATGAACTCAGCTCATTAACATGTCAACACACCCCCCCCCCCCCCCCCTCACCCCAAGTCCCCATCCCATCTCATGTTACAACTGCAGTGTGACCACAGCTGGTTCTCCTGCCCCACCCCCCCCCCCCCCCCACTTACATCATCACCACACTGATGACCTCAGCTGGTTAATCTTCAACACCATCCCCCCCCCCCCCCCCCCCCCCCCTCTATCTAGTATCACCACCACACTGATGATCTAATGTGTACACTCGGTAAACGAAAAACGGGTATACCTGGCTGGCGACCTTGGCCTCGCAGTCAATGGTCATCTGGTCGAGCTTCTCGTCGTAGGTCTGCTGTATGGCCTGGATAGCCGAGCGGAGCTCTCCCTTGAAGAACGCCTCCATGTCCATGCCCTTCACGGTCACCGGCTCTTGCTGCGTCAAGTTAAGCTGCTCTCCCCACACACACACACACACACACACCAGCTCCAGGTGATTTCCCATTCTTTAGCTCCCACCGTAGGCAGGGAGAGTGGCCCACAACAACAAACATCGAGCACAGTTCGTCTGATATCACCTACGATGGAGAAACGTTAATTAGATATCTGAACTCAACTGAACTCAACTGTACAGCAAGGTGTTTGTTTTGTTTCTAACGCTTTTAATTCCAGTCGATCTGTAAGTTCATAGCATGGCTAAGCATCAGTCATTCATATCTGCACGTGCAAGCGCCTTGCCGATTCCGCCGCTGTAAGAACTCTTCGTCGGGGGATCCAAGAAAATGGGAGCCGAGAAAACGGATTTCGCTACGGGCAGTTCTGTCACGTTTGTCACCAAAAATAATAAAGCCTTCTGCGTGAAGAAATTGCTGTCAATATGTATGATCAACCGAACTTTGTTTTCTTCTCCAATCGTTCGAACAATCCACTGCCTCCCAACGTGAATTCACAGTCACTGGTAGCTAACTTGAACGGCAGATGTAGCTTTCCAGTGCTCAGCATATTCTTTGCTTGAAGAACGGGGAATGCTTTCAATTTTTTAGAAGATCTCGTGCAGCACATAGCCTCCTGAAGAAAGAATCTGCATGATTTTACTGCAGTCAGCCAACTGGCAATTCCTGAATTCCAACCTCTAAGGGACTCAGACCTACAGGTATATGGAAGATATGGGAAACGGTCAAACTCTTTTTGAAAAAAAAATTAAAACCCGTTTTCCTTCCATCATTTGCCAGAAACTTGCTTCAGAAATGATGATAAGGGCACAAACAAGCAGCCGCCATGGTGACGTCATTAGCGTCGCTAATAACTTGCTGAGAGGTCATGGGGTTCGCTTCCAATCGAAGACAGTCATTTGTGGGACTTCCCAGTCCCGACCAGCATCTACCCGAAGTTGAATTTGTTGTGGGCGCAACAGGGAAGACGGGGATTATACAGTGGAGTTTCATCCACTTTCTGGACACGTGTCTGCAAGTGTTATTGAATTTGTCGACCAAAAATGCAGATGTCGTCATCTCTCGGTCCTGGTGGACACTGGAATGTATCGCAAAAGTAAGCGCAGAGCGCAGCTGAGTCATGGTGTCTCAGACCGGAATGGAATTCTGTAGCATCATCTTCTTCATCTTAATCCTCTTCGGTCAGCGTATATCATAAAAAGTCTCAGATTATACGGCCCTTCATGCCCTGCTCTCTTGGTGACCTCAGCTTTGATTTCTTTTCCACGGATATGCACACGGTCAGTTCGTTTCGAGGTCGCCGGTATTGGCAAGTTTATGTGGACCATCACTGGAATGACATGGTTGTGCCCTCTTGAGTAAGACGCTCACTAACGCTGGCTCCGTAACGAATTAGTGGTGTTGAAAAAAAAATCTGATTTTTTTTTTTTTTTTTATTCCATACAACACCATTATGAGGCGAATAGATCTGTTCCGAAACAGAAAATCACAGGAAGGTAACGCCCATTTTTTTCTATTGTAAACAGCATTACCTTTTGTCACCTCGAGTCAAATAAAAAAAAATCTAGAGAGTTACGTATTTGATTTTAAGGCACACGCCATCATCACGATCAGGATGACTGCATTACGGGTGGCCCAGGCGCATCGTGTCATACCCATGTTTTGGCATTTTCTCTCTTTGATTGAACTGTAAAGCCGACTGACAGAGCAACATTGCTTTGGGTCTGCCCGCCAGCAGTATCTGTTCCGTGAAAACGGCGGGATCACTCTTGTTGAACGCGAACCCTACTAGCACAAATCTCCGCTGTATTTTTCCGAAGACTGACTATTATTACGACTTTGTCAACATGACTCACAAAGTAATTTACACGATTTGGCAAACAACCTAGCCCGGCTCAAATATCATGTATCGGTGAAAGAGAAAAAGATGAAAAGTAAAGATGAAGTACCCAAAGTCTAGTCTCTCATTAGCGTCTTGCTATTTAAAATTCACGTAATCGTAGATGCAAAACAAAACAGATACTGTCTTTCAAGTCCTGGGTCAGGATTAGAAATCTTTCCTAAGTGTTGACCCCTGCCCCTTCCTACCCCATCTTCCCTTGTCCTATAAACAGTAACCTCTTAGTGCAAGAAATGATAGGTATACATGTTCTCGCTCTCCGACTTCAAGAAATGCTTGGAATAGCTAAAAAAACAACAATGACTTAGTTCAACTATGACGTCTTGGATAATGACGTACCTGTTCTAAGAGTTCTCGCAGGAACTCAACTTCCTCCTGTCTGGTCTGGGCCAACACCTCTTGTTCGATGTGAGCCGCCGTCTCCGCATCCAGATCCTGTGGACACACATCATCATACGTTACAAACATCAGCGGTAGCATTCTCTCCTCCTCCTCCTCATTATTATTATCATTATTGTTACTATTACAATTATCATTATTGTTATTATTATTTCCGTGATCATTAGCATCATTTTCATCACTATCATAATCGTTATATTGCTGTCATCATCAACATCTCCACTATTATCATTTCCATAGTTACCATTATAATCACTATCATCGTCGTCATCACCATCACCAAAAGGTTTATCATTGTTGTTGATTTCATTGTTATTATTACCATCTTAATCATAGTATTCTTTATTTTTTCGTGATCACCCGCCACTATCATCATCATTATTATCATCATCATCGCCTCCATTATCATGGTCACGTTCCTTCTAATCATTATTGATGTCATCACAGTCCCCGCCAACAGGATCATAAATGTACTCGTCATTGTCGTTATTATCACCACATATGCCATCATCATCGTTATCTCATTGTCATCGTCACAAACACTTGTGTCCTGAAGTTTTCAGTGATCAAGTTTCAACAAGTATAATAGCTCAGGCGTGTTTTGTGTGTGTGTGTGTGTGTGTGTGTGTGTGTGTGTGTGTGTGTGTGTGTGTGTTGTTTTGTTTTGTTTTGTTTTGTTTTTTTAACATAGCTGTTTCTTATTACTTAGCTCCTCCAATCTCTCTCTCTCTCTCTCTGTCTCTCTGTCTCTCTCTCTGTCTCTCTCCTGTAACAATTCTCATCTACCAACCCTTTATGGCACCGCTTTCCCCCCTTTCATTTGTCGACGTTGCTTGTCCTATAGATTATCATAGATCCTGACTACGCAATCATTTTTTAATTTGTCCAAGTCTGCCGTTATAGACGTCAATGTACAGACTGCGCGCACGCGCGCGTAGGAACCAGTAGACTTCAGCCAAGTGTGTAATGCAACTGGAAACGCAATAACGCAACGGTATTTTACAATACTGACCGGAACTATCATCTCAAGACGCTGACCGCTGCGCGATGTTTTTTTTTTTTTTTTTTTTTACAATATAAGCCCACCAGCCCAAACACGTGTGCTCAACACCCAGAATGGGCGACTGCAACTCAGAATGGGCGACTGCGACTCAGAATGGGCGACTGCAACTCAGAATGTGTGACTGCGACTCAGAATGGGCGACTGCGACTCAGAATGGGCGACTGCTGCAACTCAGAATGGGCGACTGCCACGTGCATTCTCTCCCCATGGTATCGAACACAGCTCCCCAGCTCACCAAGCATCTCACAGCATGCTCCATGAGGAGCCTGTTCTGGGGTTCCTACCAAACGGGACTCCATAGCAACCTGATATGACTGCTTCTTCTGAAGTTTTTGCCTAAAATATACCTTCACAAAAAGACAGCATGTAAACGCTTTAGAGTCGGGGACGTGTATCATGAGGAATCCATGACCCGAACCCTGAGCTGGAGCAAACCCGCATCCACTACACTAGTCCTCAACGAACCTAACTGTTAACTCTATGCCTAACCTAATCTTGTCTTATATAAGGTTGAACAGGATCTTCACTGTAAACTCTGCCGCCACGTGGGTTGATGGAGTTGTCTTCTCTTGTTCTCTGTCCGAAAAGGAAGACCGTCTGCCTTCACAGAACTATCTATCCAAGGGCTGACTACTCACAGCGCGCAGACGAGCATTCTCTTCTTTGTATTTGTTGACCAAGGCCCGCAGCTTGGCGGCTTCATCTTCAAGGGACCCACACCGCAGGCGCAAGGTGTGCAGCTCCCCTTCGTATTCGCCGATCTGGGCGTTGAGCTGGTCGATCTTCTTGGCGTAGTCTTTGGCGTTGGCCTCGTAGGTCGTGATACTGCAATATATGCGTGCCGCGTGCACACACACACACACACACACACACACACACACACAACGCACGCACACGCACAGACACACACACACGCACATACACACACACGCACTGATTGATTGTCCTATTGAAACCAGTTTATTGTCGGATTAATTTTTAACAAAACTGAAATAAACGAGGGGAATTCTGAATAGGACTACTATAGGCAAGCTTATTGTAAAGCGAACGACAATGAACAACCCTACCGTAAAAACGACTGTTATACTTATAGACCTTATTGTAAAGAGGACTTGTAAAGGCCACCTTGTATTCAACAGGACTGTTATGGACAATCTTGTAAAGCAGACTGTCATGGATCTCATTGTATGGAAGACTATCATAGGCTACCTTACAGTGAAGAGACTTATTACCTGGCTCCTAACTGTAAAGAGGGACAAAACAATGGCCACTTAAATGTCAAGTTGACCCATTATGGGTCACCTTATTGCAAAGAGGACTGTTATGGGCCACCTTATTGTAAAGAGGACTGTTATGGGTCACCTTATTGTAAAGAGGACTGTTATGAGTCATCTTATTGTAAAGAGGACTGTTATGGGTCACCTTATTGTAAAGAGGACTGTTATGGGCCACCTTATTGTAAAGAGGACTGCTATGGGTCACCTTATTGTAAAGAGGACTGTTATGGGTCACTTATTGTAAAGAGGACTGTTATGGGTCACCTTATTGTAAAGAGAGGACTGTTATGAGTCATCTTATTGTAAAGAGGACTGTTATGGGCCACCTTATTGTAAAGAGGATGGTATGGGCCACCTTATTGTAAAGAGGACTGTTATGGGGCCCCTATTGTAAAGAGGATGGTATGGGCCACCTTATTGTAAAGAGGATGGTATGGGCCACCTTATTGTAAAGAGGACTATATGGGCCACCTTATCGTAAAGAGGACTGTTATGGGCCACCTTATTGTGAAGAGGACTATTATGGGCCACCTTATTGTAAAGAGGACTGTTTTGGGACATCTTATTGTAAAGAGGACTGTTATGGGTCACCTTATTGTAAAGAGGACTGTTATGGGCCACCTTGTTGTAAAGAGGACTATTATGGGCCACCTTATTGTAAAGAGGACTGTTTTGGGACATCTTATTGTAAAGAGGACAGTTATGGGTCACCTTATTGTAAAGAGGACTTATGGGTCACCTTATTGTAAAGAGGGCTGTTATGGGCCACCTTATTGCAAAGAGGGCTGTTGTGGGTCACCTTAATGTAAAGAGGACTGTTATGGGTCACCTTCTTGTAAATAGGATGTTATGGGCCACCTTCTTGTAAAGAGGACTGTTTGGGGACATCTTATTGTAAAGAGGACTGTTATGGGCCGCCTTAATGTAAAGAGGACTGTTATGGGCCACCTTATTATAAAGAGGATGTTATGGGCCACCTTATTGTAAAGAGGACTATTATGGGCCACCTTATTGTAAAGAGGACTGTTTTGGGACATCTTATTGTAAAGAGGACTGTTATGGGACATCTTATTGTAAAGAGGACTGTTATGGGCCACCTTATTGTAAAGAGGGCTGTTATGGGCCACCTTATTGTAAAGAGGGCTGTTATGGGCCACCTTAGTGTAAAGAGGACTGTTATGGGTCACCTTCTTGTAAAGAGGATGTTATGGGCCACCTTCTTGTAAAGAGGATGTTATGGGTCACCTTATTGTAAAGAGGATGTTATGGGTCACCTTATTGTAAAGAGGACTGTTTTGGGGCATCTTATTGTAAAGAGGACTGTTATGGGCCACCTTCTTGTAAAGAGGATGTTATGGGCCGCCTTACTGTAAAGAGGACTATTATGGGCCACCTTATTGTAAAGAGGACTATTATGTGCCACCTTATTGTAAAGAGGACTATTATGGGCCACCTTATCGTAAAGAGGACTGTTATGGGCCACCTTATTGTAAAGAGGATGTTATGGGCCACCTTATTGTAAAGAGGACTGTTATGGGCCACCTTATTGTAAAGAGGACTCTTATTGGCCACCTTATTGTAAAGAGGACTATTATGGGCCACCTTATTGTAAAGAGGACTATTATGGGTCACCTTATTGTAAAGAGGATGTTATGGGCCACCTTATTGTAAAGAGGACTGTTTTGGGCCACCTTATTGTAAAGAGGATGTTATGGACCACCTTACTGTAAAGAGGGCTGTTATGGACCACCTGATTGTAAAGAGAACTATGACCGGCCACTTAAATGTGAAACGGACTAACACACACCTCACCATAATACGTACCACTCTTAAAAAATCAGACGATGTTGTTGGGCACTACATGGCGAGATGAGAAGAAGAGGAGGAGGCTGGCTTTATGTATGGAAGATGAGAGCTGGTTGGATGGAAGGGCGAGGGGATGGAGAGGGGGTACGATTATGTAGTTGTCAAGGACACAGGCACATGCTCACATGCTACATGTCTTGTTTGATTTACTGCAATAGATCTGTGAATCTCGTGGGCTGTGAAAGGGGATGGTGTGCGCGTGGTGGGGGGACGATTCGGGTGATGGGGGAGAAGTACGATGGGATGGCGGTGGAAGACATACCGAGTTAATATATGCATGGATTCGGTAAAAAAAAAAAAAAAAAAGAAAAAGAAAAGAAGAATCGGTCTGTATCCTCCTTCCTCTCTCTCTCTCTCTCTCTCTCTCTCTCTCTCTCTCTCTCCACACACACACACACACACACACACACACACACACATACACGCACGGTACTCTCTCTCTCTCTCTACCTCCCTTCCTCTTTCTCTCACCCCCCCCCCCCCCCCCCCCCCCCCTCCACCTCAGTTATAACCGTCATCCCAAAGGCGATCATCAACCGAATCTCCCAAATCATCTTTTGCCACATGCCACAACTAACACTTCGAAGGAGATAGAGTGACTCAGCCTCCCTTCCCCTCTCCCTTCGATACGTATCCTTCTCCCTACCCTCTCTTACTCCTGTCTCGTCGGATGCTCGACGTGAGAGCATCGACCAAAGCGTGATAGGAATCAATCAGCCAGTTGGCGCACAGTCATAACACAGAGCATATAACACGCACTGCGCACGACGTGTGTCATTCTAGTCACTAAGCGAACAGCCCCAAAGTGGTAGGGAAGTATCAGGCATTCTTACTCTTTCAACTCCCCCTCCCTCCCTCTCTTCCCCCCCCCCCCCCCCTCTCCTTCTCTCTAACCTTCTTGTTCCTTCGCCTTCCCCACCCTACCTCGACCACACCACCTCTCCTTCTATCGTTCAGCCCAGCCGGGGCATTTAATGTCGGTTGTCAGTCCTCTTGCCACCCCCCCCCCCCCCCCCCTCCCGCCTCTGTTCATCGCTTATTGAGATGAAGCTGGTGAAGCCAGCTTGTCACTGAAGCGCACTGTAGTTACAACGTCATTCTCGTCATCATCATCATCATCATCATCTTCATCATCATCAACAACAAACAACAACAACAACAGTAGTACTGGTAGCAGCAAGAGTAGTGCTCTTACTGTTTCTAGCAGCAGAAACAGTAGCACCAGCGGCAGCAACAACAACGGTAACAACCACAGTAACAGTAGTAGTGGTGGCAGTGACAACAGTAGCGGCAGCAGCTATGATAGCAGTAGCAATAGGGGAACAATAGAAGTAGTTGCCGCGGTACCAGCTGCAAAACTTGCGGCAATAGTAGTAGTAGTAGTAGTAGTCGCAGCAGCAGCAGTTATGAAGAAGTAGCGGCAGGAAAGTCCTGAACTCTTGCGAAATGGTCGGAGTTGCCCTAACGTCGGGGGGGGGGGGGGGGGGGGGGGAGAGAGAGAGAGAGAGAGAGAGAGAGAGAGAGTCTCCATCTGTGCCTGTGCACGCATGTCTATGAAAAGACACGGGCGCAACCTGTGAAGGGAACTGAACAGCCAATGAATGCAGTGCAGCGCTCATTTCTCTCCCTTTGACCTAACTTTCCCTCCTTCCCTGCCACCTGCCTTCATCCTCCCCCCTCGCCCCCTCCCCCCCCCCCCCCCCCACCCCCGAACCGCACACCTTTTCTTAATGTTTCATGGCACCTTTGACCCTTCACCTCTTCCTCTCTGACCCTCCCTCCCCCCCCCCCCCCCCCCCTCCCCGTCTTACCCACGTTTCGTCTCTTCCCCTAACATCTCTCCCTCTTCTCTCTCTCTTCTCCTCTCCGGCACACTGACACCCTCCTTTTGTTTCAAGAACTGACATGACAGGGAAAGACGTGAGGATATGAATATGAAGGTGGATTGGTGTCAGATGAAAGGGGGGGTGGCGGGTGGCCAGTGTGTGTGTGTGTGGGGGGGGGGGGGGGGGTGGGGGTGGGGGAGGGGTCGTTTTGCCAGACACGCTCTATTGCTGTTACTACGTCACCTGCATGCCGTGCACGACACTGTCTGTGACATCATCCTTTTGTGTCTGACTGTCCGTCTGACTGTCTCCTTGAGAATGCCCGCCATTTTGACGTTTTTTTTTGTTTTTTTTTTTATGTCATTAGCGGCAGTTTTGCTTCATCCGAATGCCTTCCCCTCTTCTCTCTTTCTGCCGTTCCTGTTGGTTGCAGTTTCCGTGCGAACTTCCCCGTGTTTCTCGATTTACGCACCAACGTCTACGTTTACCTCAATGATCATGAAATGTACGTGTCTTTCTCGATGTTCGTTCCAGTAAACCGCCACACCCTTCATAATTTCCCGGCAACTAAGTCCAGTTTGATAGCCATTTCAACATCTATGTCAATCCGAAGTTCTGTATAATCCTCGATTACAATACGAACTCCGTCGCGAGAGTTACCCCTACGTTTGTCGATCGTCATTTCGACATACAGGTATCTATGTTTCTCCTAATTTCCAAATCCATAAATTCATCTGAACTCGGTGCATACTCCATGTCAATTTTCATAAGAGTACACACGTCCATTCTTGTTTTTCTATACAACTGATCCACCATGCTTTGTTGTTGTTCCGGGTTTTTTTTTTTTCGTCCTTCCATTCAGAACCTATGTCACAAGAACAGTGTAATGTGTCGCTTTCGTTGATTGTACTTAGATCCACAGTAGCCACAAGTTTTTCTGATGCTTAATTTTTTGTTGTTGTTTGTTTTGTTTTGTTTCGTTTTGTTTTGATCTCACTTTCTGAACCAAAATTACACAGCAAGTTTGCCTGTGGAACCAACAGTCTTGACTTTGAACGCTTGTGTGGTCGGAATGTTTCAGCTTATATAAAAAAAAAAACCCTTTTTGTCCACTCAGAGTAAATGGGTACCCGATTCAGTTCAAGGGAAGTTACAGAGGGGTAGGCTCCGACTTCTATCATGCCATACCTTTGACAGTTCTCTACTGCTACAGCCAATAGGGTGTGGGAACATTGACCTTTAACCTTTTATACATGTACACAGACCAGACAGTGTTACACGTTTCTATGATGTCACCATTCTCTGTATTCAAAGCAGATGGTTTACAATTGTTTATCATACTGGTGATACCTGGCACCTAGAATACAAACTGTACTCTTTTCTTGTACTAAAAGAAAAAGAAACACCCGCAGGTGCTGGGGAGGACCCAGAGAAGCACTGCCTTCACCTGCCCTTTGAGCAGTCCTGTACCACCCTTGGAGGCCCTGCGCTGTGTTGACGATGGGTACAGGCAACACTTGTACTTTGTACTATGATGCTATGACAATTTTCTATCATGTAAAAGCCATTCTTGTACTCTAAACGGATGATATCACTGCTCTCTTATATGTTGCTCTAATTCTTGAACGCAGAATAGATAATATTGCAATTTTTAGTCAGGTTCGTTTTTCGTTTTTTTTTTTTTCTTTTTTTTTTTTTTTCGTTGGTTGAAGTGTAATTTTCTTTTGACAGGAAATTCAGTTCATTAACAGCGCAGAACGTACTGAGCAAAGATGTGGTATAGGACGCCAAACATGAATGGTTTGTTGTTCCACTCCCACCCCCTTCCTCCTCCCCTTTCCCCCCACACCAACCATCCCCCCCCCCCCCCCCCCCCCCCCCCCAAGCCTTTTCTTTCTCCTTATCTATCCATTCGTTTTGCTCCTTTATCGACAGAAAATCTGCAAAGTCATACATTCAACCTCATTGTTCCTTTGATATAGGGCCGGTGGGGAGGGGGAGGGGGGGGGGGGGAGGGGGTTTGTGTAGGTGTGTTTTGAGTGTGGAGGAGGATGACGATGAGTGGGGTGGGGGATGGCTACGATTTGTATTCCCCAACTAGGAACCTCTGCTAGCGTTGAATGATTGAAATAACTCACTGACCGATTCATTCACTTACTGGTAAACCGATCAGTTGACTGGTTGATTTGACTGACTGTTGATTCAGTGATTGCCTGTCTCGCTCTCTGCCTGACGGAAGGGGGAAGGGAGGGGGGGGGGGGGGGGGGGCGCTGGGAGAAAGGAGAGAGAGGGGGGAGGAGGGAGGGGGTGGGGGGCAAAAAATTCCAAATGTGAGGAGTCGGATCATTCCAAACCCGACGAAGCCTCCTCCATTCAAAGTTGGCCGGACTTTCAAAACTTGACGATCCGGTTTCGGCAATACGGAGCTCAAAATCCAGCAAGCCACCCCCCCCTCCCGCACTCCCCTCCTCAGCCCCCCCTCAGTCCCACTAACACTTACCTCCCTTTCCTCACCCCCATCCCTTCAACCTTCTTTTTCCCTTGCGACCTCTACCTTGATTCTCTTCCTTCCTTCTTTCACTTTTTTTTTTTGTTTGGGGTGGGGGGTGGTGGTGATGGTAGGATCCGTCTCCGTCTCCTTCCCTCCTGCCACCAACACACCATCCCCTACCCCACCCACCCCCACCCCCTGCCTTCCCTCTACGTCCTACCTCAGTCCCCCACCCCTAGTCTCAGCGTTAATTCACGCACATATGTACGATCTGCACTCGAGGCACACGTTGCCGGTTTTGACAAGGCTCTATGCCCTTTCCTTTTAACTGCTCCCCCCCCCCCCCCCCCCACCTCCCCCTCCCCTTTCTCAACGCTCAGCCCCCCTTCCCCCTCCCACATACACTATTGAAGTGGGCCCTGCCATCCGCCCTCTCTCTCTGCTAGCCTCCCCCACCCCACCCCACCCTCTATAACTACCTTCCCCAGTAACTTTCCTCCCACTTCTATTGCACCCAGCAGGGAGACGCCGGATCCCCCCCCACCCACCCACCCACCCACACACGCACACACACACACACCAACTTTACCCCTAATCGTTTTTATGACAACTTGCTCCCCCCTCCCCCTCCCCCCTATCCCTCCCAACCCAACTCCACCCCCACCCGGCCTCCCCTCCATTACTGGCAACCCACCATTTTTCTTCCTCCTTCCTTCGTCACTTGGTTTTGTATGAGAAGGAGAAAGACATTTTTTTCGGGGGCAGGGGGGTGAAGTGTGTGTGTGTGTGTGGGGGGGGGGGGGGGGGGGGGGCAGCCGAGAAGACGACGACGACGACGACGCACTCTGTGTGTGTGTGTGTGTGTGTGTGTGTGTGCGCGCGCGCGCGCGCGCGCGCCTATGTGCGGAAAAGATAGAGAATGGGGAGGGGAGGGAGGGAGAGACCGCTCCACGATTGAAGCCGCCACCAGAGGGCGGAGCAATGTCTCCGGTCATATTTTTTTCCCGAATTTTTTTGCAAACTTTTTTTTTTCTCTTGCTCACGGAACTGTCAATTGCCTTAAAAGGAATGCGGGTTGAAAGGGATATATATAACACACGACAACTCTTCGCTCTCTCTTCTGTGGGTTATCGTCGCTCCGTCCCCCAAAACCTCCTCACCACCCACGTCTCCCTGCTCCATATTTCCACCACCTCAATCTACACCGTCCCCATCAACGGCTGATTTCTGGGCAAGGGTGTGTGTGTGTGCGTGTGTGTGTGTGGTGCGTGCGTGCGTGCGTGCGCACGCGCAAACAGAAAAGCTGCTCGCGCTTGTCTTGCACATTCGGCTCTGTTCACTCCACTCTACTTATGTTCGAGAGCGCCACCCCCCCATCCCCCCTTCCCCATACTAACACTCAATCCTCTGAGTGTGTGTGTGTGTGTGTGTGTGTGTGTGTGTGTGTGTGTGTGTGTGTGTGTGTGCGTGCGCGCGCGCGCGCGCGTATGTGTGTGTGTGTGATATTGCTTGATTCGTGTGTGTGTGTGTGTGTGTGTGTGTGTGTGTGTGTGTGTGTGTGTGTGTGAGTGCGCGCGTGTGTGTGTGTATGAGAGAGATTTTGTTTGACTTGCGTGTGTTATAGAAGGTGATGTGTGTTTGCCCGTGGACGTGTGCATCTGTGCGTGTGTGTGTGTGTGTGCGCGCGAGCGCGTGTGTGTATGTATGTGTGTGTGTGTGTGTGTGTGTGTGTGTGTGTGTGTGTGTGTGTGTGTGTGTGTGTGTGTGTGTGTGTCCACGCGCGCATGAACATTCGCTATAAGGTATGCTTCTTCCTCACATAGGTCTGACAACGGACTGGACTAAGATACAATACCCAGACCTTTGATTTGTTCACATACACACACACACACACACACACACACACACACACACACAACACACACACACAAGCACAGAGAGAGAGAGAGAGAGAGAGAGAGAGAGAGAGAGAGAGAGAGAGAGAGAGAGAGAGAGAGAGAGAGAGAGAGAGAGAGAGAGAGCGAGAGAGACGAGAGAGAGAGAGAGAGAGAGAGAGAGAGAGAGAGCACCCACTCTCAGGCACGCCACATGGAGACTCACAGTTCCCTGAGGGACTCGATCTCGTCCTGCAGACCAGCCAGCTTGGCCTCGCCGACGCCCTTCTGCGTGGACAGGTCTTTGATGACCTCGCGGGCCTGCTGCAGCTCGCTCTCAAACATGTCCTTGATGGGGCGCCAATCCTCCTGCTTCCGCTGCCTCAGGGCCTCGTTCTCCAGCTCCAGTCTCTTGTTCTGGGCCTCCAGCCATCGTACCTGTGGGTCCATTGCCATGTAGACATCAAGGCCATTTGTCCTCCTCTCCCCTAAACCACTTCGTCATCGTCCTCACCGTCATGGTGTGTGTGTGTGTGTGTGTGTGTGTGTGTGTGTGTGTGTGTGTGTGTGTGTGTGTGTGTGTTATTTTCGGCTGTGTGCGGTGGTGTTTTCTAACTTCTTTCTCTCTAGGAATCTGTGGATGTTTACCATGTTTGTGTACTGTAACAGCGGTGTTATTGTTCGGTAAGACATCCTTTTTGCTCTTCCTCATCTTGTTACCATCATCATGTTGCCGCCAGCATCATGGCAGCTGCCATCATCAGGCTGTTTGCCCGTTTACCTATCTTTGGAGTAGAAAGAGGGGTCTTGTTGCAACGTTTGTTATCTGGCGACCAGCTATGACAGGTAGTCCACTGGAATGACCACTGGCTATCCTTTGGGCAGTGCGTATTTTCACCACGTTTTTTTTAAATGTATTTTTAGTTGCACTGAAATATCTTGTAATGATTTTAATTAGCTGTAAAATTATGAACGTTCTCTCTCTCTCTCTCTCTCTCTCTCTCTGATTTTATATCTGAAAGGAGTTGTGTCCCTTCTTTCAGCCCTTTAAAAAAAATGGCGCTGTGTAGCCTGCTGGGTGATAATGGAACCGAAACTAGAGAAACTGAAACTGAAAACAGGCGTGTGGCACCTACTACCGCTGAGCTCCGTGATCTGCGCACAGTTAGCATCTCTCAGCTGCTGGTTTTGTTCGTGTTATCTTTAGCATAGTGTGGTTTGCTTCATTGTCATGTCCCAGAGCGAGTGGTCTCAAGCCTCTTAAGAAAGAAAGTTGCTTATCTTATTTGCGGTCCATATTTATCAGCTGGTGGTGTTGCTCGAGAAATCATCATTGGCGCAATCCCCTTTTATCGTATGGCAGCACCCGCAGCAGTAGCAGCAGATTCTGACAAGTAATGGTTCCAGTTAAAATGCTGACCTTCTGTGGGTTATTCCTGTCATTTGAGGAAGAGTTTTCTGGCTGGAGGGAAAAGATGAAACTCTGTATACAGCTTCATTTTTCCGTCCCGTGCGAGACACTTAGTGAAAGGGCCGAACAAACAAGGCTTACACATTTCTGATCCAACATTTTTTGTTGCTGTAGTCCAAGCAGAGGCAAACTTGTGTACTAGTTAACTAGGGCAAAATTAAAATCCCAGAAAGTAATGACGTCATTTTTGCACAATTGTGTGTGTGTTGTCGTTGTCTGAATACCGCCTGACCACTTGTGTACAAGCTTTCATGCCGTATCTACATTATCTACAGGAAAATAAACCTAGCCGAGTTTGGTATTAAAAGAATTGTCGGGAATTCGCCTGTTCAGTCATCTCAAGAGCACAGATATATTACATTTTTCATGACAACCTCTAATTATCAAACTAACAGCCCCACTTGCAATGGCCGCTCAGCGATGCCGAACACTATTGTTGCCAGACCGGCTTTACACAGATGACATTCAGGTCGCCGAGTACAGCGCGATTAGCTGGCTGGTGGGGAGCAGCCTGCAGAAAACACCCCTTTCCCTGACCTGCATTCACGGCTTCGCCTCTGCAGCTGCGGGCGAGCTGTAAACTCCCCTGCCTCTAAAAAACCAAGTAGCTTGCTCTGAACATCAAGCTGGTGTTCTCGGCCTTATACATCTCTTCATCTTTCCCGACGTTGCTTAAGTCGTTTCTGCCTTAATCTTTTTCTTCGTACTCTTCTGAAGACGAAGACGAAAAAACATGATGAAGAAGAAGAAGAAGAAGAAGAAGAAGAAGAAGAAGAAGAGGAAGAGAAGAAGAAGAAGCAGAAAGAAGAAGAAGAAGAAGAAGAGGAGGAGGAGGAGAACGACAACGGAGAGAAGAATAAAAGAAAGGAAAACAACGGCGACAACGAAAACGAAAAAAGAAGTTGAACAACAACAACAACAACAACAACAACAACAGAACGACGACAGCGAAGAGAAGGGACAATCACAGCAACGAGAGAGGAGGAGGTGAAGCGGCCGAAGCCGGCACATGTTACCTTCTCAATGTAGGTGGCCAGCCTCTCGTTGCAGTCCTGCATCTCCCTCTTCTCTTCTCCCGGGTGCCACGGAAATCGGCGATGCCGGTGCCCGCCATCTGGGAGTAGACGGCCGGGCTGAAGCCGCTCGACATCCTCATGGACATGCTGGAGCCGCCTCCCATGCCGTAGAGACTGGACCTGCCGCGCCCAAAGGTGCCACCTCCTCCTCGCTGTATGATCACGGTCTTGCTGGAGCTCTTGGGCCTGTACGTGGTGACCTCTTCATCACCGCCCGCGCTGGAACGAACGGTGGTGGTTCGGGAGGCTGAAGAGTGCATGATGATCGCTTCAAAGACGGGGAACTCTCTTCTGAAAACCAGTCAAGGTGCAGACAAAGTCCACGCGAGAAGAACCAAAAGGGGCAGGAACTACTGGGGCTGCTGCCAAGCGGTGAGGAGGCTGAAGAGTGGCGGTGGCGGAGGAGACGGGCGACAAGCAGCACGCAGACGACGGGCACGAGGTACGGAACCAACGGCGGCCGACTGAACACTGACGCTATGACTGCTCCCCCCCAGTGCATATAGGGAGCTAAGCCTGTCTCGATCCGCGGCGACAGGGAGTGGTTCGCCCGCGCCGGCCGGGGTGCTGGGTCAGGGGTGGTGCAGGGGGGGGGGGAGAGAAAGAGTGGGGCGGGAAGAGAGAGAGAGAGAGAGAGAGAGAGAGAGAGAGAGAGAGAGAGAGAGAGAGAGAGAGAGAGGGGAGGGGAGCAGAAGGTAGGCGTGTCAGTCTTTAGCTGGATGACACCGGTGAGCTGGGCCCGGTCTTCCAGTTTGGGGACCGGGTGTGCAAAACGCTGGCGGAGGGAGAGGTGGGGAAAAGGGGTTGGGAGGGGGTTGGGAGGGGGTGCAGACCTACAGAGAGAGAGAGAGAAGAGAGAGAGAGAGAGAGGAGACGGTGGAGAGGATGGGAAGAGCGAGGTGTTGGAGGGAGAGGGTGTGTGTGTGTGTGTGTGTGTGTGTGTGTGTGTGAGGGGGGGGGGGGGGGGGGTCGGTAATTTTGAGGAGAGCGGTGGGCGGAATGGGACGAGATTTGATCCTGAAAGACCAGAATAGGGACGGGTAGGGAAGGAAGGGAGGAGGAGGTGGGGGGGGGGGGGGGGGGGGGGGAGCAACTGAAGTGCTGAGGTAGCACTGTAGTTGTGATTT
>JADBJO010001098.1:285000-287500 GCA_016801955.1 Conus betulinus
ATCTGAACTGTCAGAAAGAATTATGGCCACATGCTTTTATAGTAGCTACTTACCTTCGCAACAGGTATTGCAGTGTACATCTCCGACACCTTATTTCACACTAGCTGGTCGTAAACCAAACATCTGGATGTGAGTGTTGTGCCTACATGCAAAACAAGAAGGAACTTGATGCTAGGTATACAAAAGGAATATTTGTTGGATGTGACAGAGGTAGCTCCACGTATCTGGTGTATTTTATGGAAACTGCCCAACTCGGAAGATACACAGTGGTGAAATTTGTCACAGAGAGACTGTGACTGTGAGCGAACAAAAACCACAGACAGAACCTGCTCACGTGCTTCTGATGACAATGATAAGCGTGGACCACGTGAAAGTTTTCCAGTTCTTCTGGCAGAAACTGGAACAGTATATCAGACAGGTTCTTGAGTACAAAACAGTTTTTTTTTTTTTTTGTTTTGTTGCTGCAAGCAATGAACAATTGTGATGCAAAACAAAATTCTGAAAAACAAGTTCAAAATGAAAGATCTGGGCAAACATTTATATTTTGGGGTGCACTGAATTTGAAAAAAAAGATTATGGATGTGTCAAAATGAACGAGAAAAGATTGTCCAGGTGTGGGAAAAAAATCGTGATTGTATGGCTTAAGTGAATTCAATCTAATGTAAAAGTCAGCGTTAACACCCCAAGGTTACCTTTGCATTCACACACGCATGTGTGCGCATATGCACCCACCTAACATTCCACACGCTCTGGAACAGAGTATCATGTGCCCGCTTCTCTCCTGACACGGATGAGAGAAAAAAAAATATATATAGTTAAAAAGGTAATAGAAACACAGTAGATCAATGCTATCTAATACAGGATTAAATGCTACGACAGGCTTCTTACCTGGCCGAGTTCCACACACGCTCATATACACAGCTTGCACACCACAACTCAGCTCTGTCTTTGTAATATGAACAAGTCACTATTGAATGCCTCGTTGTCTCTTGCACAGTCAGCAACAGGCGATGGTGACGCCTCGGGTCTTCTGACCCCAGGTTCAGGACTGGGGTCTTCATGGTCGTTTTCTTGTCTTTTTTACCCCACGCCCGGGTTTGGGAGTTTGTTTTCTTCTTCTCTCTCTCTTCAACGCCTTTTCAGTGCGCCAGAGAGTGTCACATCAGTCCCGTCTAGACCACGTTTTCTTGAGCCGCTCTCCGTCCTGCTCACTTTCTCAGTGTCTTTATCCTCCTATTTTGTTGTGTTTCGTCCTTCTCCATGTCCATTTTATACAGGGATTTGCATTCAGAATCTTCCTCGGGCCGTGTCTATATTCACGTGTTGGCCTCTCTGTGGCCATGTTCATATTCACAATGAATCTCTATAACTACCTTGATCCACACGCGAGCATTCCCGTACATTTTCTACATAACAGCCTGACAAAAAAGAAAACAACAACAACAACAAACCCAAATCCTTCTAATTACTGGACATCGAAATTTCAAGCAATTTCTAAGGGCCTTTCAACCCAAGAATGATCCTACTGAAAGCTGCAGTTAGGCCTACTTTGTCCACACGCATTCAAACCAGCCTGACAATAGCATCAGCTCAGTGTATCACAGCAATAACTGTAGAGCGTAGACATTTCTCCTGTTTTTCCAGTCAACTGCCCATGGAGTCGGGTCTCTTCACCTTCATAAAACAACCTTCAGCTGATTTAGCCCTGACGATCACATCCCATGCTCCAAGGTCTCAGTGGATGATTTGCCCCTTCTTGACTGTTAAGGTTTGAATTCAGGAATCCTACCTGCCCTTCCTCTTGACTGTCACGTGTCAGTTATCATCCCATAGCTTCCACCTCCTTCACGATGGCCTGACGGTCTGCCGTGGCTGAGGGCCCTACTCATTAGCCAATGATCCTCCCATTGGTCACACTCTCACCTGTTCCTGTTTCAAGCCCTAAAAGCCACGCATCACAGGCTCTTGACAAAGATCCGTTAAAAACTAAAAATGAAAAAAAAATGAAATATCAGATCGTAAACCTAGGTCTGTGAGCAAAAGCTCGAGTGCAGTGATAATTACGATCTTAAAAAAAAATATCGTGAAGTTGGTGGGCAATTTAATTTATGTCATGATATGTACAAGGCCAGTTATTGTTGGATTGGTGCCGAGCTGTTGTAGTACTTTTCAAAGCCATTGAAAGCAGTGTGTAGCAAATATGCATTGGGATATTTGAAAGATACTCTCGACAATGAGTTATGCGACAGGAAAAGTGAAGATCATTCGATTCGACTCTTGTAGACTGCAGTGATGTTGATTGCCGAAGACAGGCTCAGTACTACAGAGTTTTGTTTCAATTTGACCCCAAACTGGACCTTGGCTACCGTGGCACTGTCGTCCCGTGAGGCTGAATACCTTGACCTTGCAGCTACTGTCCTTGAGAGCCAGAATCTCAGTCACTTGCTGAATGACACTGGCAGCGGATTTCATTCTGGTTCTGCTTTGATCTTGGAAGATC
>JADBJO010001098.1:292500-297500 GCA_016801955.1 Conus betulinus
CTCGACTGGTTACAGCACAGAGTTCGCTGTCAAATGTCTGTGAGTTTTGAATCACGCTGGCACACGATGGAAAAGAAGCCAATTTTGCTACCCACCTAAATGTGTTGTGTGTTGTCGTTCTGGTGGTACAGTGTAGTGTCAAACAGGCCCCCTTTCCCTCACCCTCTTAGGATGGTCATACCCGTCGTCCATATCATAAAGAGTGTGGACGTTAAACTTGAAATATAACGAACCCATTACCATATTTTCAGCATTTCTGGTACACACTAGGGTCATAATTTTTTTAAACTATTTTGCAATCATTTTTGCTCAACGATCATGGAGCCACCGATCGGTTCGATCCGCCCTAATCAAACCGCACCAAATTTAATCGCTTCCTCCATGGACCATTTTGACTTTATCACTACCTTCCAAAACTGAATGGATCTCCACCAAACTTTACCAGTTCCGTCCAATCGTCCAGTTCCATCTTTGGGTCAGCTTCTACGTGGGTATCTGATTGCCTCGACTGGTTACAGCACAGAGTTTCGCTGTCAAATGTCTGTGAGTTTGAATCACGCTGGCACACGATGGAAAAGAAGCCCATTTTGCTAAACCTAAATGTGTTGTCGTTCTGGTGGTACAGTGTAGTGTCAAACAGGCCCCCTTTCCCTCACCCTCTTAGGATGGTCATACCCGTCCCATCATCATAAAGAGTGTGGACGTTAAACTTGAATATAACGAACCCATTACCATATTTTCAGCATTTCTGGTACACACTAGGGTCATAATTTTTTAAACTATTTTGCAATCATTTTTGCTCAACGATCATGGAGCCACCGATCGGTTCGATCCGCCCTAATCAAACCGCACAAATTTAATCGCTTCCTCCATGGACCAAATCCTTTCTTTTGACCAAATATGGTGAAGACAGGCTCTGTAGGTTCTGTGAGTGAGGAGGTGTCCTCCAAATATCTGCGTGGGAAGTAAAATAAGAGGGAAGAGCGAAAGAGAGACTGGCATTGCAACGTGTCGAAAAAAAGGGTGAAACCGGTTCTACTACCGTCACAGAGTCGACCTGCATGTCTCTATTTTTGCATGGATATTGTCAAGTGTGCATTTTTTAGCGTGAAGCTAGATATGATCTGAACGAAAACCCCACACAGTAATTGCACCTTTCCTGCAGCGTAATGACAGCTTTCCTTCAGCCATCCGGGTCACTTGATTTTACAAGGGGGTGCTGGTACCAGGTTAGAACTGTCGTTCAAGAAGAAAAAAGAGCTGTGTCATCCTTTTCACTCTGTAAAACTGGTACGTCAGACTGCCTGAGGCGGATCGGCGGGGGGGGGGGGGGGGGGGGGGGGGTGTTGCTGCATTGGTTGGTGGAAAAAAAAATGCTCATAAAAAACTTATCTGACGTGCGTGCGTGCGTGCGTGTGTGTGTGTGTGTGTGTGTGTGTGTGTGTGTGTGTACGCAAGCGTGCAATTTCAGTGCAAGAATTGAATCCTGAAAGCAAACATGATATTTCTGCTTCAAAGAATTTCAATGCAGTCCCATTGTATACACATCGGCGACCGGTTCCCTGATCTAGCATTATATTCCGCCCCTCTACACCCCCACCCCCTCCCACTTCTATGCCTCTCCGCACCCACCTTCCTACGCAACCCTTTTCCCCCGGTCCTCCGGTGCTCTGGTGCCTAATTACCTCCCCTGAGAAGGGATGTGTTTTATCCGTGTCCGTTTGTTTGTTTGTTTATCTGTCTGTCAGCAGAATTCGCTAGCTCCTCGTCATTTTCACGAGAGCGGGTGAAATGACCTGCCATGCCAAATTTTTCCAATTCTAACGCTCCTTGCCAAGAGAAACTACTTCAAAAAACATGATAGCCGTCAAGAGACTGAGGTCTGACCCATGACCCTCTCGTCCATTCAGCCACCCTGTCCCCTCTTTAACTGTCCTTCTCTTCTCTCCAAGCGTTGGACCGTTAGGAGCCATCGGGATCGTTGTCGACACGCACTGCCGTGCAATGGACAGTCTGTTGGGGTCCCTTTGTTTTTTTCTCCAGACTCTAAGGATGTTGACTGCCGTGCCAAACAAAAAAGAGTGGGAAGGTAAGGGGGCGTTGTGGGGGGGGGGGGGGGGAGGGGGGGGTTAGATGAGTAGGGAATGGAGGGTAGGGTGGAGGATGGTGGAGACAGTCTTTGGTCGTTGAAAGGGGAAAAAAATGTAAGATGATTGTCAGTATACACATAATATCCAAAGCAGAAGGTGCATTGTAAAGCTAAACAATAAAAAAAGTGGAAAGGGGGGCATATTTCTAAAATGTTTGCTTTCGTGACAAACGTGGCATTGAACGCTTTCCAGGGGAAACCTTCCAATGTCCCCTATAAAGTTCCCTTCTGTTGAGTCACTCGAGGAGGATGGAGCGAGGTGGGAGTAGGGAAAGCACCCAGCCTCAATTTTAGAACACACACACACACCACACACACACACACACACACACGCACACACACACGCACGCACGCACGCACGCACGCACACACACACGCACACACACACACACGCACGCACGCGCGCGCGCACACACACACACACACACACACACACACACACACAGAGTCACTCACACTCGAGAGAGAGAGAGAGAGAGAGAGAGAGAGAGAGAGAGAGAGAGAGATTGATTCTGGATACTAACGATGTTAATCATTTTTTTTTTAACGTGTCTCACTGTCTGTACCTTTTTTGTTTCATTCCATGACCGTCCAGTAACCCAGTGTTCGCTCTTAACTGGGTTTCAATTGATCAACGCCCGTGCCGGAGGCACTGCAGCGAACAATTTTAGGTTTAAAATATAAACCAAAAAAATGTATCTCTGGGGTTATCTTTCAAACTTTTGTCCGTTCGCCCATAAACTCAAGCCACCCGTTGTGCCTCCTCCGACATTGACAATGAACTTTCACATTTTACAAAGTCATTCAAAAACCAATAGACTTCAGAGACTGGGCTTTTGAAAATCTAGAGGAATAAAGATCAAGTAGACATCAGGAATGGGGACGACTTTTTGTCCAGCCCATACCAGTCAAATGCACAGATAGGGGTGTCAAACGGCGCATCGACATTAGCAATACGGCGAATGATTATAACATGTATATATTCAGATCTGTTGTGATATCCGTCGACACCTTCGAACATACGGTTGAATACGTCACCATGTGTGTGTGTGTGTGTGTGTGTGTGTGTGTGTGTGTGTGTGTGTGTGTGTGTGTGTTTGCGCGCGCGCGCGCGCGCGCGCGCGCGACCGTGTGTATGTGTGTCTGTCTGTGTGCTTGTGTGTGTATGAGTATGCATGTGTGTGTATGAGCGTTGTGCTGTGTGTATATTGTGCTTGTATGTGAAGTGTGTGTGTGTGTGTGTGTGTGTGTGTGTGTGTGTGCGTGTGTGCGCCACCATAAGTTGAGTGTTGGCATGTTAAACTGAGAATGTCATCATGGCTCGTCCATGTCATTACCTGTTCTTGAATAATGCAAGTGTTTGAGAAATGTATTCGTAGTGGCCAAGCGTCACTTTAGTATAGCAGCAGATCAATAGGCTGTAATATCGATCTTTTGTTAGGGCAGACTGAGGCAAAATTTGATCTCCCTGCGGCAAACTGAGTGGTTTATTACTTAGCCAGCAAACTGCTCCGATGTAACGCCACCAGGGCCGACATTTTTCTCCTGAATGGAAGACGTCAGTGGCCTCAGGCTTCAACAAAATGTAGAGCTACAACACTTTCAGAAATGACGTCTCCGGAGTTGTGCCCAGAAACCATATCGCTGAACACCGAGTAGTAGCATCCCTGGAGTGGTGACAAGAAGCTGAGATTTGACTGCTGAATAAATTGGAGATAGGTCTGGGCTCGTTCAACGAAACTGCGCTGCTGAGAAGAAAGAAATTATCATGTCTGTAGTTGTACAAAGAAATTGTACAGCCGAGTTACTAAAAAAAAAAAGAATGACATCTCCCGAGAGTTGGTTCAAAACATTTGTGCTGCTTCAGAGTTGTTTCAAGAAAAGGTGAACTAAACACATGTCAAGGCAGTCACAAAATGTGAGCTGTTCAAAGATTGTTTACCGCTGAACAAAAAGACATAAATCACCAGAGTCGTTTGCACACAGATGAGTGCCCATGTGGTACTGGCCCACAAAGCCCAGCCCACGTCCTTCAGTCCTGTCCCACGTTCGACAGCCTGCGGCATGAGTTCTGGCCCGGTGCAGTGGAACTCCAAGAACAGCTGTGGGGAACGGCAGACTCACTCCGACGGACCGCTGACTTTGCCCAGCTACCGGACTTTGTATCTGACCAGCATGACCAGGGAACGCAGAAGAAGAAGAAGAAGAAGAAGAAGAAGTTTGAAGAAACTCCGCAAACCGCATTAAAAAAAAAAAAAATGGCCATCTCCAACGTTGCGCAAAGAAATTGCACCGTATGACACACACAAAAAGTAGCATCTTCAGAATTGTGTACGAAAATGTACCACTGAATACGAAGGAATCACATCTCAGAGTTGTGAAAGAAAAGCGTATCCCCGAACACACACACACACACACACACACACACACACACACACACATTTTTTGGAGTTGTTCACAGAAACTGTAGCATTACACACACACACACACACACACATCTCCGGAATTGTTTAAAGGAAGTGCACCTCTGAACACAAACAAACTGCCTCGCGGAGTTGTACAAAGGAATCTATACCCGTTGAATAGGAAAAAAAAAAAAAACATATCTGTGGACTTTAAACAAACGTTTACTGCTGAGCTCCAAGAAATGACTAAACTTGAAAGGAACTGTATCACTGAACAAAAAAAAAAAAAAAAAAATCTCCAGAGCTTTGCCAACCAATGTACTGCTTCAACGTTGTTCGCAAAAGCATTACCAGCTGACACAGATAAAAGGTATCTCCGTAAAGAAATTGTATTACTTCTGAGTCGTATGAGAAAATTGTATTTTAAACCGAATCCTCAACTTGAG
>JADBJO010001098.1:305000-312500 GCA_016801955.1 Conus betulinus
TTATGTGAAAATGAAATTTAATTATGTGAAGTGATATTTTCTCCTGTAAATGTTGCATTGATAAAAAACAATACTTTCGGTTGGATTCATCAATGATTACAGTGTTTAGAGTGCATTGACAATTATGAACATACATGTATACAAATGTCTTTATTCTTGCTGCTGATGTTGCTGTTTACATCTTGTTGATACTGACATTTTCCTTTCAGAATGCGAAAATACGTATATCAAGCTACCATGCACAGCTCAGAATACTCCAAGCCTGATGTTATTTTATTTTATTTTTTTTTTTTTTTTTGTTGTTGTCATTTTCCCACATTTGCTCACGAGTACTGGAGAACAACTATATACTGATCGATAGCTGTTCGTTACATAGATTTACGTGTACGTGTATATTTCTGTGTGTGTGTGTGTGTGTGTGTGTGTGTGTGTGTGTGTGTGTGTTTATAACCCTTTTTTTCTTTGTGTATATTTGGTAAAAAAAAAAAACAAAAAAACTCTTTATGTACAAATGTTGTTACCTTTTTGTACGTTGATTAAAACGAATTTTAAAAAAAGTTTAAAAAAAAAAGATATTGTGTCGGTCGAGCCAAGTGGTAATGAAGACTGTGGTGAACAACTCCATGCCATGATCTGTGAAATGACAGGCCACCAGCCACCTCTCCCAACACAAACGAGAGGAAGAGAGGGAACGGAGGACGGTTGTAATTCTGCATAGCCCACAGAGATGATCCCGAAGACTTTTCTCAGGTCAGTCAATCCCGCTGGATGCTCACTCTGACGGTTACCACCAGTGACATAATGGCATGACTGCAGGAAATGACCAGAAAGGTGGACAGTTCTCACTGCACTACGAGAGAGTTTGCTCAGTTTGACCGTCACGTTCGGATCAGTATACTCCGTGATCCTCACCGCGATGTTGTATTCTAGCATTTGTTTCATGTGTTTATTCTTTGATAGTTATGAACAACCCCCATCCCACTGAAGCATTTGTTACATGTGTTTATTCTTTGATAGTTACGAACAACCCCCATCGCACTGAATCCTCCTCGTGAGAATATACTTTGTAAGCTTATCTCAGTAAATCATTCATTCAATCATTCTCTCTCTTTTTCTCGCTTCTCTCTCTTCTCTCTCACTCTCTCTCTCTCTCTCTCTCTCTCTCTCTCTCTCTCTCTCTCTCTCTCTCTCTCTCTCTCTCTCTCTCTCTCAGTCTCTCTCTCTCTGTGGCTGTGTCATTGTGGTTGTCTCTTGTTGTGTCCCTATATTTCTCTCAGCGTATTTGACTATCGGAGTCTCTCTGTCTCTCGTTTGTCTGTCTCTCTCTTAATATACGTAGTTAGTTAGGCACACACACACACACACACACACACACACACACACACACACACACACACACACACACACACACACAGGCGCGCGCGTATGTATGCATGTACGTATATAGGTTTGTATGTATATACAGTTTATAGATAGATAGATTGATAGATAGATAGACAGGCAGACAGACAGACAGACAGACAGACAGATAGATAGATAGATAGATGGATATACAAACAGAACATGTGTGCTTGTGTGTGTGTGTGTGTGTGTGTGTGTGTGTTTGTGTGTGTGTGTGTGTGTGTGTGAAATGGCTTTAGAACAGAGAGAACGGTCGATCGCCAAAGTGTACCTTCTTTCAAGTTGAATTTATGGATATATAACTTTCGTCAAGAAAATGTGCGTTTTGACTTAACATCAGTAGGCTACAGCGTAAGCCTTGTCGTAAATTGTGTGCACTCGTCGCCTGGCAGAAAGAAAATGGCAGAAGATACCCGATACTGATATCAATCATCAAACGTGAGCTGGATCTACAATGGAAACAAAACACATCAGCTGCGGTTCCTCTGAGAATACAACGGGCCTGTTTTCAATCTTCTGCTCTGCTAAGGATTTTGTCTAACTGTTCACATTCTCTTCAAATTTGTAAGAATTATGCGGAATAAAAAATCGAAGAAGAACAGACTTACTTACCGTAAAAACGCCGATCGAGCCAACAATGAAATACAGTCTGTGTTTTACAAACTGAACTCATGTACGGTTAGGCTATGACGTCAACTTATTGAAAAAAAAAAAAACAAAAACGAAAGGCAATTTAAAAAATTGCAGTCCTACATCACGATGATGTATATTTTTTAAGCGGTGAGATTCGGATGTGTGTTTCCGAGCAGGCCTGCATTGCGTTCAATACTCATTAAAACGAAAGCATTCAAGGTCGTGAAAAGCCAGTGACCTTATTTATTTATCTATTTATTTATTTATGTTTTTTTTGTTGTAAGTTATAATTTACTCAGGAGTTCTCCTTTTCCCCCCTGTTGTCTCTACAAGGGTTTTTAATTCCCAGTTCTTTGTCCCCCCAACAATTGCGAAGGCAAACAAAGAGTCAACAAGTCGCGCATCGTTCCACTATCCCTTGTTAGCATCTTTACATATACAAAGGTATGTATGTATAGAGACATACACATCTCTTAGGAGGTCTGATCAAGTGTGCGCTGCACCACTCTCAGCTGCTGTCAGCACTAAGTGACTGACAATGCTTCGGTTATTAAACAGTATAGATATAGATATGTATAGATATATTAATGTGTGTGTGTGTGTGTGTGTGTGTGTGTGTGTGTGTGTGTGTGTGTGTGTAAATAGACAGATAGATAGATGGATGGGTAGACAGACAGACAGACAGATACATAGATAGAAATGGAGAGACGGACAAACAGACAGACAGACAGGAGAGAGACAGACGCAGAAGCAGAGACGATGGTGGCAGATGTTCAATCTTCATCTATTGAACCGACAGCGCTGTTCTAGGGTTGATTATTACACAAGATGAAAAAGACTTCGCTGATGCACCACACAGTGCCTGTACTTCAACAGTAGAAAGAACCTCGCGGGAGACCTTAACAGCAGGTGTTTCGGCGCTGAGTGTTGTACACCTTCAGGGGGCCGAGCTGTGTCCAGGTCATGACTCAGGACTCCTAGCTGCTTCTGCTGTCAGAACGTTTTTGGGCGCTGCCATGATTCGAACCTGCATCTCACTGATGACTGCATGCCTCAGAGCCTAGTCGCCAAGTGACGGACGTCTTCTCCATAAAGTTTTGGGACACCTGGTCATAGCTGGGAAATTTAAGCCTTATGAAGTTCACTTTCGTTCCTCCTAGACCAGACCCAGCTGGAACTCTTTTCAGCTGCCTGTGCCATAGCCTTCAGCGTTGTGGTCCTCTTCTTGCCAGAAATCGTGAGCTGTTTTATAGGACCATAGCCCGATGAGTCTGCAAACCCTCTTGCTCCAGACTCGAGGACTTGCCTTGGAAGCTAGGTTCCTCACTCTGTGGGCTAGACTGGCACACTTCTCAATCTTGTAAGTATGAGTTTTCCCCGCCCGCTCTGCTTTCTTATAGCATCGTGAGTTAGATCAGAATCATTTTTTTTTTCATTTGATGAGCATGAGCGAAGTTCTCTCTCCGCTCTCAATTCACTCTCTTCCTGGTGAATTCTAGATGGCTGGCCCTTTCCGGAAGATTTGCCAAACACTTCTAATCATACATTCTATCCAGTAAACCACGCTTCCATGTTGAAGTTGTCAAAGCTGTCTCACATCATGATCTGTGCGCCCCCCCACCCCCACCCCCACCCCTGTCGTGTGGAACATCGTAGCTGGGGCTGATGGTGGCGTTGTGTTTCCTCTGGCAGTATTAACTGCATGCAGCATCTCTTTAAGCACTTAGTTGTGCCTCCATGCGTACCTTCCTTGGGATAGTTCTTTTCTGCCGGAGCTCAGGGCATGTCCCACTGCCTGTGTGACCTGACAGGGGGGACACGTAGGGTGATCTGATTTCCACGATCGTCACTCGAGGCAGAAGATCATATGTGAAGATGGAGCTGATCCAAGGAGCGGCTCTGTGCCAGATTTCATTCCAGCTGAGACCTCTACGGAGTGCGCTTTTTCCAGTAGCCCGTTCTCCCCTGCTGACCTTGCTGGGCTGCCTTCTGGATTCTCATGGCGTCCTCTTGTTTCGCCAGTCTCTGTAACATCGAGTCTCTCTTTTCTTCCCCTGCTCCCCTGCTGCCTTTGATCACCATTTCTTCTTCTTGTTCTTCTTCTTCTTCTTCGTCTTCTTCTTCTCCTCCTCCTCCTCCTCCCTCCTACTCCTACTCCTCCTCCTCCTCCTCCTCCTCCTCCTCCTCCTTCTTCTTCTCTCCTCCTCCTCCTCCTCCTCCTCCTCCTCCTTCTTCTTCTTTTTTTCTTCTTCTTCTTCTTTTGCTGCGTACGCAGGCTGATACTCCTGCGGACACTCCCTATATGGACAGGGCATGTATTAATCCCATCTACCCTACAAAGGGAGTGAAGTTTCGTGTGCATGATCTTTTTTTTTTTTTTTTTAACCCCGCCATTAAGACAGCCATACTCCATCTTCGGGGGAAAAAATCACCATTTCATTCCAGTTGTTTCCCGTCCCTGTCCCTTGCTTTGGGTGTGTCTTGTTACTTCCCTGACCTTGAGAGTGTCCTTTTAGCCAAGTTCACGGTATCCGGAACTGTCCCTTTTCACAACCCCCCCCCCCCCCTTCTCTGCCCCCCCCCCCCCCCCTCTTCCCGCCCCCTTGCCTCCCTCTTTCCGCCAGACTGTAAGCACGTGGTCTGGGGTGTCAGTCTTTCGGATGAATCAGTGAAGCGAGGTCTTGTGCGCAGCATGTATTTGTACCCCCTCGGCAAAAAGGCTGCAGGACAAATCAACAGACACTCAGCACGGGCAGACAAAGGACAGAACACAAAGGGGGCTGTACGAAGGCGCCACACTTTTCCTCATCAGAGAGCTCTCCGAATTTCACACTGAGAATTTGTTTTTTGGACATTGAAGTTCTACGGTGCAATGCAATACAGCACACACACACACACACACACACACACACACACACACACACACACACACACATACACACACACACACACACACACACACACACACACACACACACACACACACACACACACACACACACACACACACACACACACACACACTACAACATAGCACAACACGAGCGTTACTATAGATTAAATATCATAGAATACAGTGAAATAGAGTACAGTACGAAAAATAGATTACGATGCAATACAGTGAAAGAGGACGGAAAATCAACATACTACCCTATGTAATATCATGCAATACGATGTAATAAAATACCATGCAATGTAATACACAAAAAATACTATGCAATACAAATAATGCAATACAGTAAATACAATGCGATGCAGTGCAGTACAATACAATGCAATGCAGTACAGGACAATGCAATACAATGCAGTACAGTGCAATAGAATGCAATGCAGTACAATACAATATAATGCAATGCAGTACAGTACAATATGATGCAATGCAGTACAGTACAATGCAATGCAATGCAGTACACTACAATACAATGCAATGCAGTACAGTAAATACAATGCGATGCAGTACAGTACCATGCAATGCAATGCAGTATAGTACAATACAATGCGATGCAGTATAGTAAGTGCAATGCAATGCAGTACAGTACAGTACAATGCAATGCAGTACAGTACAGTACAATGCAATGCAGTACAGTACAATACAATTTTCTGTAGTACATTACAATGCAATTCAATGTATCACAGTACAGTACAATGCGATGCAGTACAGTACAATACAATGGATGCAATACCGTGCAGTACAACGCAATAAAGGTAGTACAATACAACACAAAACAATACAACACAATACAATGCAATGCAATACAATTCATTTCAGTACAATATACTATATTACAACCAACGCAATGCAATGCAGTGCATTACATTACAATGCAATGCATTTCAGTACAATATACTATATTACAACCAATGCAATGCAATACAGTGCATACAATACAATACAATCCATTTCAGTACAATATACTATATTACACAACCAATGCAATGCAATACAGTACATTACATTACAATACAATACAATCTTACGCAATATGATACAATGCAGTACTATACACAACAAAATCTAGTTGCAAAGTGAAACGACTGCAGGCGGAAATCTAAACAAATCTTAATAAATGTCAGCGAACCGCCCAGAGAAAACGAGGACAAACGAGTCACAAGACAACACACAACGTGTTTCGACCTCTTAGGTCTTCCTCAGGTGAAACAAAGACGAACAAAATAACGAAAATGCACTTAGCTTTGATCGCTTCAGATTGCTTCTGAGTTCAGCGCAAGGAAGAAGGCCTTGTGACTCGTTTGTCCACGTTTCTCTGGGCGGTTCGCTGACATTTATTTCAGATTTATACACAACAATCCAAATCAAAATGATGATACAGTACAACGCAACAATACAACACAACACAACACAACTCAATACAACACAATACAACACAACACAAACACAGCTCAATACAACGCAGTACTACTATACAGTACAATAGTGCAACACAATACATTTTTCTTTAACATTTCTGTGCACTGCAGACAACCAGAGCCGAGGATGAATAGTGAATTATGTCATTTTGCTGTCACGTTCTGCCTGTATAATGTGCGCTGGTTTCTGATGCCCCTTTCGACCCTTCTCAACAGCTCCCCCCCCCCCCCCCCTCCCCCAACCAACACACACACACACCCCCTCCTCCTCCGTCTTCCCCTCCCTTTCGTCTCTTCCTCCCACCCCCACCCCCACCCCCACCGCCTTCTTCCCCCCCCCCCCCCCCCCCCCCCCCCGCCGCCCTCATTATTCCTGGCCGTACAATTCAGACCCCAGTGGAGTTGGTTGTGTGTGTGTGTGTGTGTGTGGGGGGGGGGGGGGGGGGGGGGGGGGGGGGGGGTCATTTCACCTGTCACAAAGAGCGCTATTCATGTCGAGAGTGTGTCCTTGTGTGGTCCCTCTGTTTCTCAGCCCCATTTTTCGTTTCCCCTTTTGGTCCCTGTCGAGATTGTTCCCGTGTGTGTGTGTGTGTGTGTGTGTGTGTGTGTGTGTGTGTGTGTGTGCTCCTACTCTGTCTTCTCTATCCCCCCACCCCCACCCCCTTACCCATCTTCGCCTTACTCCCTCCCTCTTTTCTCTCTTCTTCTTTCTTCTTCTTCTTCTGCCCTTGTTGTTGTGTTGTTGTTGTTGTCCTTCTTCTTCTTCTTCTTTCTTCTTCTTCTTCTTCTTCTTCCCTTGTTCTTCTTGTTATTGTTGTTGCTGCTGTTGTTGTTGTTGTTGTTGTTTTCTTCTTCTTCTTCTTCTTCTTCCTTTGTTGTTGTTGTTGCTGTTGTTGTTGTTGTTGTTGTTTCTTCTTTCTTCTTCTTTTTTCTTTTTCTTCTTCTTCTTCTTCTTCTTCTTTTTTTTTTTCCCCTTTGATAATAGGTAGTGAGTTGACTTGAACGTGGTGACAGCGCGGATATGGCCCTCTGCAGTCGGCTGGGCTATAAGCAACATTATCTTACTTGAGCTCTTCTTTTAAGTCTTTTTCTTCTATG
>JADBJO010001098.1:330000-337500 GCA_016801955.1 Conus betulinus
TCTCTCTGGCTTTTATCTTCTAGCTTTGTCTATCATTTTGTTGGCTTTGAGAAGGCCTCTGACTCAGTTGACAGAAATATGTTCTAGAATGTGCCGAGACGGTGTCCTTAGGGTTGAATTATACATTTATTGAGCCATTAATGAGAAGAAAAAAGAAACGTATTGGCTTTTGTACGCGTGACACACATGTTCACACAGATTTCTGCAACTGCCCAAGAAGCGTCAAAACAAGGTTGTTTACTTACCCCGCAGTTATTTGTGTTTTTCATATATGAACTGGATGGTAAATCAAAAAAAAAAAGGAGAGCATGGACTCTGAATGCTTTCTGGAATTGAAATGTTTTTGGTGTCATCTGCTGATGTTATCATACTTCTCTCAGACACTGTTGCCGGGTTTCAATATCGGAGAAAAAAAAATTGTTCTAACACCAGAAGTTCGTAGGCTGTGCTTGGGCATTAAAGTGGGGAAAAGGTAGTGGAACGTTTTCTCCCAAAGAGGGGTGGACTTCTTTCTGTACATGAAAAATGGTGATTTTGAGAATATGGAAGTCAGGTTACAGGCTCTTACAAACATTCTGGAGTAATTTTCCCCACCAAACTGATCTTAAGCGCTGCTTAGACAGAGGCCTGTAGAAAAAGGTAAAGGGAGGGATGGGGGCGGATGTATGCTGAAATATTTTAGCCGTAAAAAATCAGTTGTGTTGGTTTTTCATAACTGGAAGTTATTTTGTGAAAACAGATCAAACCTGTCCAGACATATGCAGCTGAAATTTTAGATGTTTGTAAAGAATAGATAATTGTGCATATATTCGCTTCAAGATGCTTCATAAACGTTCATTTTCACTCTTCCAACATTGTTGCATATCGTGACACTGCAAATTGTTCACTTAGAACCTAATCAGTTATTAAAAGTATTAAAAACTGCTTATATGCTTTTTAATTACCAATGAACAGATTATATAGGCAAGTGTTTTCAATTGGTTTTGTTTTGTTTTGTTTTGCTTTTTGGGGGTTTTTTTTTGTTTTGTTTTGCGGCGACATGAAGAAAGTGTTTCACACTGAGAACGGATCTGTTATCATCTGGATCAGCCAGAAAGTTGGAAATAACCTTTAACTCAAAACTGAAAGATTCTTCCATCAACTTAAGATTCAAAGAAAGGGGTAAGACAAATGTCAAAGGCATCCCAGTGGTAACTTACCATTGCAGTAGAACGGCTTGCGGTCAAAAGAAAGGCTGGCGCGTAAAGGAATTCTTCTCCACTCGGTGCTCTGTTTTCCTTCAAGATCCTCCTGAATAAAGGTCAGTAGGACCAGTAAGGGACAACTGTTTCGCTTCACAAAAGCTCATCAGGCTTGCTACAGGATCCTCGTTACCTGCTGATGAGAAGCACCTACTGTACAGACAGAAAGGGAACTCCCCGAAACTGCGTAAATCTACGTACCTGTATGATAAATGTCTCCAAAAAAGCAAAGATGAGAAGGAAGGGAAACATAAAAAAAAAAAATGATATTCTAAATTGTCTAGAAAAAGAGAAAAAAAAAAAAAAAGTGATAAAAAATAAACAAAATCGTAACAAACACGAACGTGGACACCAGAAACTAGAGATGAAAATATACACAGATCAAAAGATTACCCTCAAGAAACTCCTTTATTCGACTACTGTGCTGTGTAAACCGGAATGGCTATGAAGAGACGGATGCAAGACACGTCCGGTGAAAAACATCATGAAGATCCACCCTAATGTTTCTCATTTCCTTACAAGGCTGTGCACTCCTGTCCGGTCCTGCGTTCCTGTGCCAATACTCTTCGCGTTCAGATCTTTCGTTTCCACGTCCACACCTTCGGAGAGCGATCTCTCTTGTTCCCCCTGCATGGAACGAGCTCTCTCTCTCTCTCTCTCTCTCTCTCTCTCTCTCTTCTTTCAACTCATCTTTCAAGACAACTGTCAGCTGACTCATAGGCATAATACCTTTTGCCTCATGGATTGCAAATAATGTAGTGTGCGTGTGTGCACGCACGTGTGTGTGTGTGTGTGTGTGTGTGTGTGTGTGTGTGTGTGTGTGTGTGTGTGTGTGTGTGTGTGTGTGTGTGTGTGTGTGTGCCTGCTTCCAACTTTATAAGCGCATAGAGCTGTCGTACTTTAAACACCATTTATATTCATCATCAGCATCAGCATCAGCATCATCACAGAGAGAGAGAGAGAGAGAGAGAGGAGAGAGAGACAGGAAAGAGGAGGAGGAGGACAGAGAGAGACCGAAAGAGAGAGAGAGAGAGAGAGAGAGAGAGAGGGAGGGGAGGAGAGAGAGAGAACTATAGACAGCCAGCCAGCCAGTTAGCCAGCCAGACAGACAA
The DNA here is from genome assembly GCA_016801955.1 of Conus betulinus. Taxonomy (NCBI): domain Eukaryota; kingdom Metazoa; phylum Mollusca; class Gastropoda; order Neogastropoda; family Conidae; genus Conus; species Conus betulinus. Next base: position 332,354 of record JADBJO010001098.1, read on the forward strand.
ACAAAGACAGAGAAAGGGACAGAGCGAGAGAGATAAATACAAAACAGGTATTAGGGGTATTAGAAGATTTCTGTACCCGGATATAAAGACAGAGAGCCATGCGGGGGTGAAAAAGAAAGACAGACAGAGAGCCATGCAGGGTGAAAAAAGAAAGACAGAGAGCCATGCAGGGTGAAAAAGAAAGACAGAGAGCATGCAGGGTGAAAAAGAAGAAAGACAGAGAGCCATGCAGGGTGAGAAAGAAAGACAGAGAGCCATGCAGGGTGAAAAAGAAAGACAGACAGAGAGCCATGCAGGGGAAAAAAAAAGAAAGACAGAGAGCCATGCAGGGTGAAAAAGAAAGACAAAGAGCCATGCGGGGTGAAAAAGAAAGACAGAGAGCCATGCAGGGTGAGAAAGAAAGACAGAGAGCCATGCGCGGGGGTGAAAGAAAGAAAGAGAGAGAGCCATGCAGGGTGAGAAAGAAAGAAAGACAGAGAGCCATGCAGGGTGAAAAAGAAAAGACAGAGAGCCATGCAGGGTGAAAAACAAAGACAGAGAGCCATGCAGGGTGAGAAAGAAAGACAGAGAGCCATGCGGGGTGAAAAAAAAGAAAAGACAGAGAGCCATGCAGGGTGTGAGAAGAAAGAAAGACAGGAGAGAGCCATGCAGAAAGACAGAGTGAGAAAGAAAGACCGAGAGCCATGCAGGGTGAGAAAAAGAAAGACCGAGAGCCATGCAGGGTGAGAAAGAAAGACCGAGAGCCATGCAGGGTGAGAAAGAAAGACAGAGAGAGCCATGCAGGGTGAAAAAGAAAGACAGAGAGCCATGCAGGGTGAAAAAGAAAGAAGAGAGCCATGCAGGGTGAAAAAGAAAAAGACAGAGAGCCATGCAGGGTGAGAAAGAGAAAGACAGAGAGCCATGCAGGGTGAAAAAGAAAGACAGAGAGCCAGGCAAAGAAAGAAAGAAAGACAGAGAGCATGCAGGGTGAGAAAGAAAGACAGAGAGCCATGCAGGGTGAGAAAGAAAGACAGAGAGCCATGCAGGGTGAGAAAGAAAGAAAGACAGACAGAGAGCCAGAGAAAGCAGACAGAGAAAGGTGAAAGAAAGACAGAGAGCCATGCAGGGTGAAAAAGAAAGACAGAGAGCCATGCAGGGTGAGAAAGAAAGACAGAGAGCCATGCAGGGGGTGAAAAAGAAAGACAGAGAGCCATGCAGGGTGAAGAAAGAAAGACAGACAGAGAGCCATGCAGGGTGAGAGAAAGAAAAGACAGAGAGCCATGCAGGGTGAGAAAAGAAAGACAGAGAGCCATGCAGGGGAAAGAAAAAGAAAGACAGAGCCATGCAGGGTGAGAAAGAAAGACAGAGAGAGCCATGCAGGGTGAGGAGAAAGAAAGACAGAGAGCCATGCAGGGTGAAAGAAAGAAAGACAGAGAGCCATGCAGGGGTGAAAAAGAAAGACAGAGAGCCATGCAGGGTGAAAAGAGAAAGACAGAGAGCCATGCAGGGGGGAGAGAGAAGAAAGACAGAGAGCCATGCGGGGTGAGAAAGAAAGACCGAGAGAGCCATGCAGGGGGTGTGAAAGAAAGAGAGAGAGAGCATGCAGGGTGGGGTGAAAAAAAAGAAAGACAGAGAGAGCCATGCGGTGTGAAAAAGGAAAATGCTGGGGAAAAGAAGACAGAGAGCCATGCGGGGTGAGAAAGAAAGACAGAGAGCCAGCCATGCAGGGTGAAAAAGAAAGACAGAGAGCCATGCGGGGTGGAGAAAGAAAGACAGAGGAGACAGAGTTAGGGTCAAAGGGACGGCGACACACCAGTCCAAGGACACTGGACAAACAGGACTTGTTGTTGTCCACTGGACATTGACGAATATTGCCAGCCTCCTCCTGAACGGAAAAGGCAGAGAATGACTTTTTCAGGTGGCTGGCTTCTAGACTTTCAGTCAAAAGGAAGAGACAAAAGTTGACTGCAGGAATCATGGTGAAACTGAAAAAAAAAAATAAAGTTTATTAAAAAAAAAAAAGAAAAAAAGAAAAGAAAAAAAAAACACTTTTGATGGTAGTTGAAACCTTTAGACAGTGGCTCGAAACGTCAGTCTCCACTCTCCAAAGGATATAACTAGCACCAAACGGTTTTTTTAAAAACTTTATTAGTTTTTTTTTTTTTTTTTCATTTTCAGTCAAAGGCTTGCCAGCATTGAAGAGAACAAAAATCTAACAGCTTGCTCGCGTTTTTAAATCCCACCACACTAGTTGCAGGAAACTGCACTATCGTATGGTCTCTCTCATGTTTCTGTCTGTCTGGCTGGCTGGCTGGCTGGCTGTCTGCCTGTCTGTCTGTCTGTCTCTCTTTCTGTGTGTGTGTGTGTGTGTGTGTGTGTGTGTGTGTGTGTGTGTGTGTGTGTGTGTGCGTGTGTGTGTGTGTGTGTGTGTGTGTGTGTGTGTGTGTGTTCTGTGTGTGTGTCTCTTCTCTGTCTCTGTCTCTGTCTGTGTCTGTCTCTCTCTCTCTCTCTCTCTCTCTCTCTCTCTCTCTCTCTCTCTCTCTCTCTCAGTTTTCCCATTGATTGACGTTTTTTGGGGCTAAGAATAGAAGTAGAAAAGGGGGGGGTAAGGCGGGGGGGGGGGGGGGGGGGGGGGGGGGGGGGGGAGAAGAAGGAGAAGAAAGAAAGAATGAGTGAAAAAAAAACTAACGACTAAAATGAGTCCCTGGTGAAGGGAATAGGGAGAAGGAGGGGGGGGGGGGGGGGGGGGGGGGGGGATGATGGGAACAAGAGATTGATGAACAAGAGATTAAGGTGACCAACTTCAAAAAAAAAGATTACAAACAAACAACGAAAAACAGAACAATAAAAAAGCAGAGTATAAGAAGATGTAGATCTAGACTGAGGTGTCATCGACATAATCCGTTTTGATCTTTTAATCAATGATTGCATGCATTCACAAGGCGTTTCTGCGTTAAAGGCAGTGATCTTGTTCTCTTCCTGAAAAAAAAAACGCACAGACAGTCCTCATGACTAACTTTCAGAAGTAATGATACGTTTGTAATGTCAGGTTGTATTGTAATATTTGGTTGTATTGTCATTTTCGGGCGTATTGTGCATGTTCATGATATGTACGAGGCAGAATCACTATGTATAGACGATGTGTATGTCTTGCATAAATTCCTAATGTAAAATTTGTTTGGCGTTAAATATAGCTGTGCAAGCGACGAACCCCCCCCCCCCCCCCCCCCCCCCCCCCCCCCACCCCACACACACACACACACACACACACACACACACACACACAAGTAAACAGATACAGAATTCCAATGGCGGTGAAGTGAGTGTGAGGCAGCAGAGAGAAAGGGGAGAGCACCCACGACCTTTTCTTCACGTCACAAAAGAAGAGCTTGACGCGCACACACGTGCAAATAGACAAATATTAAATCTTCGAAACCAACCCAGCCTGCAGCCTCTGTGTTACGTTGACTGCGCGGAAAAATACGTGAATACACGAATGCATACTGACTGCCGCTTGCTTCGGGCTGAACTGTCGACTACCGACCTAATTCAGGTGGCGCTCGCTCTCTCTCTCTCATCTCTCTCCCCCCCTTCCCACCCTCTCTCTCTCTCTCTCTCTCTCTCTCTCTCTCTCAGAGCATACAAGATCTTTTTCAGTCCCGTTTGGATGGAAAGCCGATGAAAAAGCCCCATTCACACCTGTGGGCGTGCTTTAACAAGATGGCTGTTTGCTCGTGCATCGTGAACGCGGACCTGAGTTGATTGTGAAGCAGCAACTTGAAAAGGTTCGAGGGTGAAAGACTCTTATTTCCAAGTGTGTGGGGGCTTTTAACGATATCGTAGAGAAATTTAGACTGTAAAAATGGCGTACAGAACTGTAGGCTGCAATTGCTTTTTAATGGAGGATTGTCGAGTGTAAACGGGTGATCGTTTCGGTGTAAAGGCTTTGGCCTGAACGCTGCGAACTGGGAAGTTTTACAGAGAAGGGATATTACGTGTAAAGGAAAAGGTTTGACGTGCAGGATTACTGACAGGAACATTTCTGTCTGTTGTCTGTAGAGGTTCTGGAACAAAGGAATGTCTCAAGGCAGACGATCATGTCACTGCCAGGGTTACTGATGAGCTCCACCAGGAGTTAAAACCTCATCGGCTCACCTGGGGGTTACCGTTGAGTCATAGGTACAGACCATACCTCAGCATTTTGGACATTCTGTATTCCTGATTTTCTCTGTCCTGGCATTCTCTTTGACTGCCCTTTGTTTTGTTTTGTTTGTTAAATCGTCGTTCTTTACCGACGTCTACATTCTGGATTCCTAATTTTCTCTGTCCTGGTATTCCCTTTGACTGCCCCTCTTTTTTTTTTTTTTTTTTTTTGTTAAATCTTTGTTCTTTACCGATGTGTAAATTCCGTATTCCTAATTTTCTCTGTCCTGGTATTCCTTTTGACTGCCTTTTTTCAATTCGTCGTTCTTAGCCGACGTCTGCTGTTATTTCTACCTTTGTGTCCCATTGTCCTGTCTTTGTTCTAGAGACCTTTGCGTTCCCCTGTTGTTAGACGGTATAACGTGCCAGGTGTTTCTTCGTTATGCGGCGTCCAGGTGGTAGAGACTGTATGCACTGTCCACACTGGACTCTGTGCATTCGGCGATGTCGGTCGGTATGTTGTATTTTTTTCGAGTCTGAGTCTTTTTTTCTGTCTTTCCTTCCATGCAGCTTGTGACTCAGTGTCAACAGTATATATGCAAAAAAAAAAAAAAAAAACCCTTCGAAGGGGAACGCTCACTCACACATGCTTCGCGATTAAGCAGTAAGCGTTGTCAAGATGTGGGCGGCGTTGGTGGTGGTGTCTTGGGTCAGGCGCCACTGAGCAGCATCACTGTAGTGACTCGACAGTAGGGCAGCGTCTCCTGTGGTGAGGTGCCTCTTCACGACCACGTGGCGTCATGTGCCCCCCTGTGCACTGCCAGTAACGCGGTTTGGGTGTGGCTATGGGAGAGGAGAGGGATGAACGGAGTGGGGTAAGGGAGCAATACCACTCAATGAGCTGGGAAGACCGGTCAGCAAAAGATGCCAAATGAAATGAACGAATTGAACCCCGCCCTCTCTGAGTGAATTAATCCACCTCTTAAACAGCATACCAGGTTTCTGAAGGGGAGACTACTTCTGCA
>JADBJO010001098.1:342500-347500 GCA_016801955.1 Conus betulinus
AGAGGATATTGTATTGTAGTGCAGGCCAGAAAGGACGTGTCCTTGTTGTCCTCACTGTCCTGTAATGCAGGCCAGAAAGGACGTGTCCTTGTTGTCCTCACTGTCCTGTACGATAATGCAGGCCAGAAGGACGTGTCCTTGTTGTCCTCACAGTCTTGTAATGCAGGCCATAAAAGGACGTGTCCACTGTGTTGTCATCACAGAGGATAATGTATTGTAGTGCAGGCCTTTAAGGAGTGTTCTTGTCGTCCTCCCTGTCTTGTAATGCAGGCCATAAAGGACGTGTCCTTGTTGTCCGCACAGCCCTGTAATGCAGGCCTGAAAGGACGTGTCCTTGTTGTCCTCACAAAGGATATTGTATCATAGTGCAGGCCAGAAAGGACATGTCCTTGTTGTCACGAACGATTTCTTGAGGTAGGCCTACACTTTTGAAACTGATATTTTAGTCCTCACTGAGATGAAGCTGTGTGTGTACCTACCAAATTTCATCCAAATCGTACAGTATGTCAAGAATAACGGTTTTTTTAACGGTCAAATTTTGAAACACCATATGAAGTGCTATTTGAGTGTGATAACCTTTCTATATACCAAATTGTATTGAAAACCACCAATATTTAAGAAATAACGGCAAAATAACGGTTTTTTAACGGTTATTTAACCGATGTACACTTTTGAACTGGTATCTTAATCCTCACTGGGCTAAAGCCTATACACCTACCACATTTCATCCAGGTCGGACAATATGTCAAGAATAACGGTTTTTAACAGTCAAATTTCGAAACACTATATGGAAGTGCCATTTGTGTGTGATAACCTTTCTATATACCAAATTTTCATAAAACAAAATCCACTAATATATAAAAAATAACGGCAAAATAACGATTTTAATGGTTATATAACCGATGTACATTTTTGAAACTGGTATTTTAGTCCTCACTGGGCTAAAGCCTGTGTACATACCAAATTTCATCAAATCGGACAATATGTGAAGAATAACGGTTTTTTTTAACGGTCAAATTTTGAAACACTATATAGAAGTGCCATTTGTGTGTGATAACCTTTCTATACACTAAATTTCATTAAATTCCACCTATAGATAAGAAATAACGACAAAATAACGGTTTATAACGGTTGTTTAATCAATTTTGCAGCATTACATCACTTACATATGGAAAGAGGCTCCGAATTGTCACAAGATCATCCAAACCGCTTAAAAATCGGCCAAGTACTTCCTGAGATATTCCATAAAGAAGAAAACCGTTATAGGCCGTTACAGCCGTTAGTAACGGCTCTAACGATAAACTAAAAAACATCGCTCATTATTCGTGACCCATAATGAACATACCTACAAATTTTCAGAAAGATCGGCCAAGTCGGCCAAGTACTTTCTGAGATATTCCATAAAGAAGAAAACCCGTTACAGGCCGTTACAGCCTTTAGTAACGCAATTAACGGTAAACTAAAACATCAGGCATCATCTGTGACGCATAATGAACATACCTGCTAATTTTCACAAAGATCGGCCAAGTACTTTCTGAGATATTCCATAAAGAAGAAAAAACGTTACAGCCGTTGCTAACGGCTACAACGGTAAACTAAAACATCGGACATTATTCGAGACCCATAATGAAGATACCTGCTAATTTTCAGAAAGATCGGCCAAGTATTTTCTGAGATACTCCATAAAGAAGAAAAACCGTTACAGGCCATTACAGCCGTTATTAACAGCTATAACGGTAAACTAAAAACATCGCTCATTATTCGTGACCCATAATGAACATACCTACAAATTTTCAGAAAGATCGGCCAAGTACATTCTGAGATATTCCACAAGAAGAAAATCCGTTACAGGCCGTTACAGCCGTTAGTAAGGGCTATAACGGGGGTAAACTAAACCATCGGGCATCGTCTGTGACCCATAATGAACATACCTGCTAATTTTCATAAAGGTCGGCCAAGTACTTTCTGAGATATCCATAAAGAAGAAAAACCGTTACAGGCCGTTACAGCCGTTAGTAACGGTTATAACGGTAAACTAAAACATCGGGCATTATTCGTGAGCCATAATGAGCATATCTACAAATTTTCAGAAAGATCGGCCAAGTACTTCCTGAGATATTCCATAGAGAAGAAAATCGTTACAGGCCGTTACATTCGTTAGTAACAGCTATAACGGGGGTAAACTAAAACATCGGACATCATCCGTGACCCACAATGAACGTACCTGCTCATTTTTACAAAGATCGGCCAAGTCCTTTCTGAGATATTCCATATAGAAGAAAAACCGTTACAGGCCGTTACAGCTGTTAGTAACGGCTATAGCGGTAAACTAAAACATTAGGCATCATCCGTGGCCCATAATGAACATACCTACAAATTTTCAGAAAGATCGGCTCAGTAGTTTTGTCTGGAGCGAGTGGAACACATTTTGACCACGGACACACAGACACACAGACAGCATTTCTTCGTTCCCCACTCTGAAGTACTCCCTGTTCTATAAGAACTGGCAGTACAAAAAGAAAAAGAATTTCTATTTCTGTGGTGTTGGTTTAATGAAGGGTCGTAAAAAACATCGATCATCATTATTTTTGTATTATGAACAAGAAGGTTTCAGTGGAGACATTCCAACCCTAAAACTTGGCAAATGCTTTTCGAATGTGTGTGTGTTCTGGAATAAAAACACATGTCGGCTGAGTGTCAACGAATGCGTGAACGAGCAAGAGAACGAACGAACGAATCTTTCTTTTTTTTTTTTTTTAATTGAAGGTAAAGAAGAAGCACATAAAGGCTCCTTCACAACTTGCGCTCAGAAAAAGTAGGTGTCACAGTATGCAAATAAACAACTTCAAGACAAGCACAGTTGTAAGAGAATAAAGTATGATAAGACGTGAAAGAATTTCAACTCCAGAATGACGTTAAGTACACAAGAAATGTCATTTCATGCGTGGGTGTGACAGAACCGTTGGCGATACGTGGGGAGGCGGTAAGGAGAGGGAAAGGGAAGGGGGGGGGGGGGGGTATGAGGGGTGAGGCGCGAGGTAATGGGGAGGGTAGGGAGGAAAAGGGGGAGTAAGAAGGGGAGACAGGGTGAGATTATACAGAAAATAACGAAGCAAAGCACACAAATTGATCCGTGATGGAAAGAATTAGAAAAATCATGTAATAAATATACATCGCTGGTGAATAAGGGTACGAGACATATGTACACCGTAAAACGAATGCAAAGTGGAGACATGAGAGAGAAAAAGAGCGAGAGAGAGAGAGAGAGAGAAGGGGGGGGGGGAGGGAGGGAGGGAGCAGAGAGAGAGAGAGAGGAGAGAGGGGTGAGAGAAATTGGAAAAGAGAGAGAAAAAGAGAGAGAGAGAAGAGAGGGAGACAGAGAGAGAGAGAGAGAGAGAGAGAGAGAGAGAGAGAGAGAGAGAGAGAGAGAGAGAGAGAGAGAGAGAGAGAAGAGGGAGAGTGAGAGAGAGAGAGAGAGAGAGAGAGAGAGAGAGAGAGAGAGAGAGAGAGAGAGAGAGAGAGAGAACAAAAATGTATTAATCAGCATCGGCCAAGGGCTGTAATTCAACAAGGGACAGGGGTATGGCTATGTCGCATCATGCTCCAATGAGGGGCACAACTCAGCCATTAAACTGTACTCAAGCCGTTGGGATCTCCATGCTTGAAAAGACAATCATCAAAATTGATGCGCGAAACAGAAACGCTACACCATGGTTGATGGTTTAGGCTCTAGACTCCTGCTTACGTCTGGCATTGCACACGTGGGGCTCTTCCAATAGTAACTGTGTCCCCGTTTGCTGGAAATTACATTATGGTAATCTCTCTCTCTCTCTCTCTCTCTCTCTCTCACACACACACACACACACACACACACACACACACACACACACACACACACACACACACACACACACACACACACACAAATTTGTGATTCAACGGTTTCAGATTCATCTTTTAAGAATATTTTATTGAACGATTTGCTTATGCTAGATGTTGTTAAAGGCTTAAAACGGATCCCAGTTGGCTCACTGATTTAATGTTTACAAATGTTTTGAGTATGTTATTGTTGTTAAGATTTCATTTTTGAAGGGAAATGGTAGGGAGGTTCAGAGATAGGAAGACGGGAGTTTTGTTGATTGTTGTTGATTTTTTTTTTTCGTCTAATATCACAGCATTGTGAAAAGACGTTAAAGAGAAGAACGATCACACACACACACACACACACACACACACACACACACACACACACACACACACACACACACACACACACATTTATTCTAATATAATGAGCGTTGTGAGTATCATTGTAGTAGTTTTGAAAATGTATTTCAGCTGAGAAATACTTTAGTAACCATAGGCAAAGAAGATGTTTCCGTGATTGTTACATTCGATATAGACTAAGGATTTCCCCAAATCTCGGTCATTTATTTTTTTTATAGAAAGGATATCAGTCCAACACTGTTTCTCTGTCCTTTGTGCAGAAGGTCTCGTTCTATTTAGATGTGAGACTTTTTTTTAATAACTTAAGGAAAGACGTGACAGTAATCCGAAGGATAAAGATTCATGATACACAGGCGGGAAAGACGAGTTACGGCCGCAGATGACAAAAACACAGAGTTACAATGATCATTTTTTCCGTACGATGCATTTGAGATTCGCGAGGAAAATAGCTTGAACACCTTGATTTGGCCTTAATGGCGGAGGTGGGCTTGAATTGAACACTTTTGTGTTAACAGTAAAAGTCAAGTGCGAGTTATTTCTCTCTCTCTCTCTCTCTCTCTCTCTCTCTCTCTCTCTCTCTCTCTCTCTCTCTCTCTCTCTCTCTCATCATCTAGTGTTTGCCTGTGTCATCCATCCTCTTGTCTTTGTTTAAGGAAGTATTTACCCTTTTTGTCCCTCATCACAATTCATAACACGCCATTCTTTTTTTTTTTTTTTTTTTAATCTGGCTGCCACGCAGCCTAATGAGACGATAGACTGTTCAGTGTAGACGC
>JADBJO010001098.1:350000-362500 GCA_016801955.1 Conus betulinus
CTGCAGGTGATGAGAACGAAAGGATGGTTCCAATGATGTGTGTGTGGAATAAAATTGTCAGAGGTATTAGTTTACAGGAATGGTTTGGGTTTTTTTTTTTTTCTATGTCCTCTTTTTAGTCAGTGATACATTGTTGATACACATGAGTATTTTCTGTAGCTTTTCAAGAAACCGATTTGCGTGCCTGTTTTTTTTTCCATTTATTTTTGTCATCATCATCATCATCATCATCATCATTATTGTTATTATTATTATTGTTGTTATTATTATTATCATTATTATTTTTGTTATCATGTTGTTATTATTATTGTTATTGTTATTAACATCCTCATCCTCATTATCATTATTTTGATTGTTATCATTATTGTTGTGGTTGTTATCGTTATTATTATAATTATTTTCATAATTGTTATCATTGTTGTTATTGTTGTTGTTGTTGTTATATCATTATTATTCATTATGGGTTTTTTGTTGAAAATTCCTGCTGATGACCGTTTGCCCGTTGTTATTGTCCTTCATACCTTAAAAGAGATGAAAGGAGACAACGTTCATTGTTTATGCACTGTTATGCTGCACACTCGGATTGTAAGCGGCCCATGCTTTGCTTGCTTCCAGGGTATTTGACTACGAGCAGTAGGATGCACGTGCGGTAGCCGACATCGTGCAAAGCCGAAGCTGGTATGTTATTCCCGTACGGGCCTAGCAATCCTATTCCAAAAATAGCTTACACTACAGTTTTTACAAAACCAAGTACACATCACTCCCTTTGAGGTGATAAGTATGTGGTATCTGGTGGAATATGCTACCAATACACTATGTTTGCAAAATACATATGGTTGTTCTTTAATATATTGTTGATATTCGTTTCTACGTCATACTCTAAAGGAGTGACAGAAGACAACTGTCACTGTTTACGAAACCAAGTATATATCAGTTTCACTTTCACATGATAAATATCCGTTATTGGATGGGATATGCTACAGATTATTGTGTTCCCGAAATACAAAACGTCTGTTCTTTGAATCGTGTTGCTTGAATCGGTGTCTACTGCATTACACTGGTACAATGTTGACATTGTGTCGCCCATTAACATTCATGATGACTTATCTTTATTTTACGGCACCCTAGGTCGGACTCCGTTTGAAACCTGCCGGTGGAATTCTCTGTCACCTTCACACTGTGAAGTTTGTCACGTTTCAATGCTTTCATGGCTTCAGTCAACTGTGACACGTCCTCCTACGCTGTGGCACCCTGTCTGCGAGAAGTCTGTCAGGACGGGGGGGGGGGGGGGGATGGGGGGGGGGGGGGGGGGGGGGGGGGGAGGGGGGGGGGGGGGGGGGGGGGGTTTACAGCATACTTTCAAACTGAATCGGCTTCTGTATGGGGAGGGGAGGCCTGGTAGTTGGGGGGAAATAGCTTAAAAAGAAAGCGACAGAGAGTAGCTTGGAAGACGTGACGGTTTAACTGGGGGAGATACATTGTACACTGCACTGCAGTACAGTAGACAACACACCTCGTCTCCATTGCAGGGTGCAACGCGACACTATACTCCATTGGGGCTGCATTCACTGCAGGGGGGGGGGGCACAAATTACACGACAGCCAGAAAAGCGCATAGTAACAGTTTATACACATCAGGAAAACAGACAAGCGAATTTTTCATGGTATGTCATCTTTAGACGTTACAAACAATAGACATTAAAAAAAATACTCAGAACAGTACCCCTAGATCGTAGTCAGCTTGGAAATGACAAAGTTCGTAGTCAGCTTGGAAGGACAAAGTTCATAGTCAGCTTGGAAATGAAAATAGTGGATATGTCAGTTCTTAGCATGAAATGACAAAGTTCATAGACATTGAGAATGACAAAGTTAGCATATGACAAACTCAGCATGGGGAATGACAAAGTTCAATAGTCAGCATGAGAATGACAAAGTTCATAGTCAGATGAGAATGACAAAGTTCATTCATAGCATGAAAGAAGAAAGCGTGACGTAGTTCACTGTCACTTGTGACGTTTTGAGAGAATTTGAGATACAATTGTACATAGCACTGCAGTACAGTAGAGTTCACACACCTCGTCTCCATTGCAAGGTGCAACGCGACACTATACTCCATTGGGCTGCATTCACTGCAGTATATAACACCGGCGCACAAATTACACGACAGCCAGAAAAGCGCAGAGTAACAGATAAACAGTTATACACATGAGAAAACAGACAAGCGAATTTTTCATGGTATGTCATCTTTAGACGTTACAAACAATAGACATTAAAAAAAAATACTCAGAACAGTACCCCTATAGATCGTAGTCAGCTTGGAAATGACAAAGTTCGTAGTCAGCTTGGAAATGACAAAGTTCATAGTCAGCTTGAATGACAAAGTTCATAGTCAGCTTGGAAATGACAAAGTTCATAGCATGAGAATGACAAAGTTCATAGACAGCATGAGAACGACAAAGTTCATAGCATGAGAATGACAAAGTTCATAGTCAGCATGAGAATGACAAAGTTAATAGTCAGCATGAGAATGACAAAGTTCATGGTCAGCATGAGAATGACAAAGTTCATAGTTAGCTTGAGAACGACAAAGTTCATAGCATGAGAGAATGACAAAGTTCATAGTCAGCTTGAGAATGACGAAGTTCATAGTCAGCTTGAGAATGACAAAGTTCATGATCAGCATGAGAATGACAAAGTTCATAGTCAGCATGAGAATGACAAAGTTCATATTAGTCAGCTTGAGAACGACAAAGTTCATAGTCAGCATGAGAATGACAAAGTTCATAGTCAGCTTGAGAATGACAAAGTTCATAGTCAGCTTGAGAATGACAAAGTTCATAGTCAACTTGAGAATGACAAAGTTCATAGACAGCATGAGAATTACAGAGTTCATAGTCAGCATGAGAATGACAAAGTTCATAGTCAGCATGAGAATGACAAAGTTCATAGACAGCATGAGAATGACAAAGTTCATATTAGTCAGCTTGAGAATAACAAAGTTCATAGACAGCATGAGAATGACAAAGTTCATAGACAGCATGAGAATGACAAAGTTCATAGTCAGCATGAGAATGACAAAGTTCATATTAGTCAGCTTGAGAATGACAAAGTTCATAGTTGGCATGAGAATGACAAAGTTCATGGACAACATGAGAATGACAAAGTTTATGGTCAGCACGAGAATGACAAAGTTCATGGTTAGCATGAGAATGACAAAAGTTCATGGTCAGCATGAGAATGACAAATTTTATGGTCAGCATGAGAATGACAAAGTTCATAGTCAGTGATGATGATGACGGCGACGACGACGACGACGATGACATCGACGACGACGACGATGATGATGATGATGACGAGGAGGAGGAGGAGGAGGAAAAGGAGATGATGATGATGATGATGATGATGATGATGATGATGATGATGATGATGATGGTGGTGGTGGTGGTGGTGGTGGTGGTGGTGGTGGTGGTGGTGGTGGTGATGATGATGATGATGATGATGAGGAGGAGGAGGAGGAGGAGGAGGAGAAGAAGAAGAAGAAGAAGAAGAAGAAGAAGAAGATGATGATGATGATGATGATTTTTTTTTAACAAATATTGGATTTTTCGTATACCATGTTAAACTCTCCATGCCCAGCTCTCACTCGTATACAGTAAGTTGTGCAGTTACTCTCCTAGAGACCGCGAGGCGGGTCTGGCCGTCGTCCTGATGACCTCAAATCTCGTTATAGCAGACAGAGCATCGCAGACTTGGCGGAGTCTCGGTCTGCTGAGCTCCTGTTCTGAGTTATCGTTCCTGCGCAGGATGCTGGTGCGAGCAGAGGGGGGAGTACACGTGAGTCGTCTTCCTCTTCAAGGGAAAAGAGTACAGTTCTTTCTTTCCCTGAAGACGACTGTAACGTGGTCACTGTGAAGTGGAGGAGAAGAAGATGCCGTCTCGACTGTTTGGTATCATCGTAGGATGTTGGCTACTTTGTCCGACTACAGTTACTTGTCCCAATGTCAAGTGACCGTTGTCTTGTCCATTATGAGATGACAGCTAATTGACCGATTACAACGATTTGTCCTATAACTCAATAGCAGCTGTTGTTGTTTTGTCCCATTTACTGCATTTTCCCATCGAAAAAAATGACAACTGTTTTGTCCCATAATAGTTTACTGTCCCACTGACGGGTGATTTTGTTCCATTATTAATGCTTTCTTGAAGATTGATATTTTGTCTTCTGGCATTGATTTTGACCTAGCATAACATGAAGCTTTTCTCTCTCTCATGAAGCTTCTCTCTCTCTCTCTCTCTCTCTCTCTCTCTCTCTCTCTCTCTCTCTCTCTTCTTTTTTTTTTTTACTCCTATTACTTCTACTTTGTCGCATCATAACAGCTTTTTGTCTTATTACAGCTATTTCATCCCAACATAAAATGACAGTTATTCTGTGCTGACACACTTATTTTGTCCCATCAGTCTCTTTTGCCCTGTCGTGAATTGACGGCTATTTCCCCTGCTCACAAAATGACGGTTGTTTATTCTCATGTCAGAACGCAGGTTTAGAAGTGCACAATCCACTTGTATCAAACTTGGAGAAAGAAGTGCACAAAGAAGTGTGTTTTTACGTTTTTACGTTTGTTACTATCATACGTGTGTGTGTGTGTGTTCGTTCTTTAATTTAACGTCTATCCACCTAACAGTGATCTTAGACAGTATGTAAGTGTGTGTGCATGTGGTGTTTTTGGGGTGTATGCATGCGAATGGTTGGTGTTGAATTTGTGCGTACATAGGTATGTATAATGCAATTAGGCCCAGATAAAATAATAATAATAAATTAAAAACAAACAAACAAACAAACAAAAAACCCATCCCCCACCCCACCCCCCAAAAAAAAAACCCTCCACATAACTTAATTCAAAACTTCAAAAGAACACTAAATAAGCAACTACCACCAAGATGGGGAAAATAACATAGACGTAAAGTAAATGTCCAATTGGGCTCTTAATCAGTCCTTGAACAACTTCCAAAATATTTGATTCGTTGGAGATGACGTCTTCAAAAAGCTGATATCGACGGTTCAGTGTTCAACAACCAAGCAGGTAAGTAAGGTTTCATTCTATCGCACAAAAAAAGTAGATGGAACGGAGTGATTTGCTGGCCACAAATACAAGTCACGTGTTTACAGAATTTGGTTTTAAAGGCATCAAGCCTCAATCTAAAAATCAAAATTTTTAAAATCCGCTCTTGGTAGAGATTCTTGATACCTGTTTTATTGTCTGATATCTTGTTAAATAATATCCCCTTTTTTTGTTTCTGGTGCCTTTTCGTTTATTTGAAATAGAGTTCCAGGATACGTCTTTTAAAAGACTATAACTCTCATGTAAGGATAAAGGAATGCATACCTTTGTTAAATCAGTCTCAGTGTGATAGCAGCTTTTTTTGGCTAATTGGTCTACCCTTTCATTCGCAGATAATCCACAGTGTGATGGAACCCAACAAAAATCGACGTAAGAACCACGTAAATGCAAAAATGAATTAAGTGGTAGACTTCTAATATGAGTTCTGCTCCCACACTTGTATTGAACATTTTAGAGCTTGCAGGACTGATTTTGAATCAACGCAAAGTAGTATTTGAAATGCAGGAAACTGAAAATCAAGAAGAAAGTTTAATGCCATAATAATGGCAACAAGTTCCGCAGTAAATATGGAAATATTCTTACCAAGGTGGTAACCTTTCTCTATTTTTAAGGATGGAATTATGAATGCTGAACCAGACAAATGATTGTCTAGTACAGAACCATCTGTATAAATTTAAGATGTGTGTGTGTGTGTGTGTGTGTGTGTGTGTGTGTGTGTGTGTGTGTGTGTGTGTGTGTGTAGCCTATTTATTGTGTGCGTTCGTATGTATGTATGTATGTGTATGTATGTATGTATGTATGTATGTATGTATGTATGTATGTTATGTATGTATGTATGCATGTATGTATGTACGTTGAGCTCCATGGGCTGTGCGTGCGACGGGATCTTAAGCTGGGATTCAATGAAAACAGCGACAGTTTCGGAGTAGTACTCCCAGCTTCTGATGATGGGGTAGTTCAAACGTGCTACAGTAATTCTAAACAATCGTACAGCGCAATCAAAAGAATGCAAATGGTCAAAGATTCACACCCATTCTCGGCAGCTGCAGCAACAAGGGAGAATCACGCGCGGGATGCAATTCCGGATGCGGCAATGACCCACTCTGTAGGACACCTCACCAACACCAACGTCAATGACCAAATAACCAGGTTCATCAGTAAGGGACGTCTGCAGCTGCTGGAGACCAATGCAGTGAACAACATCTACTATCCTGATACTTACCGGAGAGAGTGTGCTTTGTGCGGGTTTCGTTCTGACACAAATTCCCATGCCTTGCATGGATGTCATCGACTGAGGGGCCTCTACACACAAAGACACGACAGATGCGTTGAAATCATCAGAAAAGGAGCTACAGAAAATGCATTGTGACGGATTTTGTGGATGTTTTTCAAAATAGGCTAATCCCATAAACGGTGTTGAAGATCTACCAAGGCTGAAACCTGATCTATGCTTCATTGACCATCGAAGCTCAGTGGCATTCGTCATCGAGGTTTCAAACCCATTTGACACATTCATACAAACATGCTATGAGAGCACATTTCAAAAGTACATGCCTCTTTGCTATACCCTTAGTGATGCCGGTTTTAGCACGAAAGTGGGTTGTTCTTGTAATAGGTTCACTAGGCATGGTTCATAAAAGAGTGGTTTCAGGACTTTCAATGTTAGGACTGCCCATAACCAAATGTAAACAACTCGCAAAATGCTTGAGCATGTCCGTCATGATGGGTCTAGACGTGTTTGGTCAAGGCGGAATCACCTCATGAACCAGCCTTGAAACTGACTTTGAAACTGTGCTTTAAATAGTATCAGATATATAAAGCTGACTAAAGCACTGACAGACAAAGAATTGGAGCCAGCCGGAGAGAGAAAGGACGTGGGGACAGAGAGAGAGAGAGAGAGACAGACAGACAGACAGACAGACAGACAGACAGACAGACAGACAGACAGAGAGTATGTGAAAGATAACTTTTATCGATGCGCCCTGCAATCTGGACTACTGTGCATTGTTGTTGATTTGACAAGTTGATGCATTAAAGTAATTGATATGCATGTATGTATGTATATGTGTGTGTGTGTGTCTGTCTGTTCGTCTATCTGTGTGTGTGTGTGTGTGTGTGTGTGTGTGTGTGTGTGTGTGTGTGTGTGTGTGTGTGTGCACGCGACCGTGCGCGTATGTGTGTGTGTGTGTGTGTGTGTGTGTGTGTGTGTGTGTGTGTGTGTGTGTGTGTGTGTGTGTGTGTCAGCGCACGCCATTCACCAAGTTCTGTCAGCTACCGACTGGGTCCTAAAACCAGCCAGTTCCCCCCTTGCAGGTGCGCTATCCACGCTGGCACCCTGCTCCCTCCGTTGTCCTCGCAGGCTGTAGTGCCGCTGATAAAGGCAGAGACGGGGCCAAAAGTCCGCAGAGGGTAAAGGGCCGTGTGTTCTGTGGGCACGATTGTCGAACGGGGCACCCGGGCTGTGTAGAGCTGACTCAGTCCACGAAAGTCGCTTGTCAGGGGAAACTCGGTACGAACACTAGCAGACGTAAAAGGCGTGGCCTCACCGGGGAGAGAGTTGTGTCTTCATACACGTACACGTGCACCCTCTCTACCCTCCCAGTTCTCTCTCTCTCTCTCTCTCTCGCTCTCGCTCTCTCTCTCTCCCCTCTCTCATTCTGCAAAAAGATTGCTCACACACATGCACTAAGACTGCAGTGATGACCGCCCAGCCCTCAGGCCTCTGCACAATGATTTTGTCGTGGAGAAATGGCTGCACACTGATTTGTCGCGGAGAAATGGGCGGCTGTACTGTGACAGTCTGCAGTGTGACTGCCATTGAAGGTCGGCAGATAACAGAGCGGAAATGACTTTGTAAATGTACAGCCACGGAATGTTTAGACGGCTGGGCTGTTACGACTCGAGCAGTCGTGTGCTTTGCAGATAAGGCTGTAACGATTACGCAAGTGCACAGTCTCTTAGTATGCAACTTGCAAACTAAGAGCGCTCAGATTAACCCCCATTTTGAAGTGAGAGAATTTGCAGACAGCATAATTGTCGTGACTCTCTAGATGTGCATGTTAAGGGTACGCATGTGTCTGAGTTTTGTAATGACTCTAGCAGATGTACAGTCACAGAGTTCAGAGATAGCGGGGCTGCAATAACTCTAAACGGTTATGGAGCAATATGGTTCTTAGAACAGCATGGCTGTAATCACTCTAACGGTATGGAGTGACATGGTTCTTAGAACAGCATGGCTGTAATAACTCTAAACGGTTATGGAGTGACATGGTTCTTAGAACAGCATGGCTGTAATCACTCTAACGGTTATGGAAAGACATGTATCTTAAAACAGTACGGCTGTAATAACTCTAACGGTTATGGAAAAAACATGGTTCTTAGAACAGCATGGCTGTAATCACTAAACGGTTATGGAGTGACATGGTTCTTAGAACAGCATGGCTGTAATCACTCTAACGGTTATGGCGTGACATGGTTCTTAGAACAGCATGGCTGTAATCACTCTAACGGTTATGGCGTGACATGGTTCTTAGAACAGCATGGCTGTAATAACTCTAACGGTTATGGCGTGACATGGTTCTTAGAACAGCATGGCTGTAATAACTCTAACGGTTATGGCGTGACATGGTTCTTAGAACAGCATGGCTGTAATCACTCTAACGGTTATGGAGTGACATGGTTCTTAGAATGGCATGGCTGTAATACCTCTAACGGTTATGGAGTGACTTGGTTCTTAGAACAGCATGGCTGTAATCACTCTAACGGTTATGGAGTGACATGGTTCTTAGAACAGCATGGCTGTAATCACTCTAACGGTTATGGAAAGAGATGTATCTTAAAACAGTACGGCTGTAATAACTCTAACGGTTATGGAAAAAAACATGGTTCTTAGAACAGCATGGCTGTAATACCTCTAACGGTTATGGCGTGACATGGTTCTTAGAACAGCATGGCTGTAATCACTCTAACGGTTATGGCGTGACATGGTTCTTAGAACAGCATGGCTGTAATAACTCTGACGGTTATTGAGTGACATGGTTCTTAGAACAGCATGGCTGTAATACCTCTCACAGACGTGGATCCACAGGAGAGAGCAGGGCTGTAATAAGTCTTGCAGATGTTGAGTCACCCTAGCGGTTTGCGAATGTGGAGTCATGTGGTTCATAGATGGCATAGCTGTAACACTTCTAGCAGATGTGGAGTGACACAGCGTTCAGAGACAGCAGGGTTGTAACAACTCTGAACAGATGTGAAAAAAAAAAAAAACATCGGAGACAGCAGGGCTATAATAACTCTAGCAGATGTGAAGTCAATAGCGTTCGCAGATGACATAGCTGTAATAACTCCAGCAGATGTGGAGTGACAGGGTTCAGGGACAGCAGAGATGTAACAACTTTGTGGCTGTAATAACTCTAAACAGACGTGAAGAAACAACTATAGGAGACAGCAGTCTCTGATAACCAGGACAGATGTGGAGTCACGTGACTCAAAGACAGCACGACTATAGCAACTCTTGGGGTCACAGGAATCAGAATAATGTGGCGTAATAACTCTAACAGTTGCGGGGTGACAGAAATCACACACAGCCAGGCTGTAATAACTCTAACAGGTGTGGGGTGACAGAAATCACAGACAGCCAGGCTGTAATAACTCTAACAGTTGTGGGGTGACAGAAATCACACACAGCCAAGTTGTAATAACTCTAACAGGTGTGGGGTGACAGAAATCAGTAACAGCCAGGCTGTAATAACTCTAACAGTTGTGGGGTGACAGAAATCACAGACAGCCAGGCTGTTATAACTCTAACAGTTGCGGGGTGACAGAAATCAGGGACAGCAAGGCTGTAATAACTCTAACAGTTGTGGGGTGACAGAAAAATCAGGGACAGCAAGGCTGTAATAACTCTAACAGGTGTGGGGTGACAGAAATCAGTAACAGCCAGGCTGTAATAACCCTCGCAGTTGTGGAGTGATAGAAATCAGAGACAGCAAGGCTGTAATAACTCTAACAGATGTGGAGTCGCAGAGAAAGGAATCAGAAACGGCATCCACCTATGTGTGGTGTATCATTGAGGGAAAAGGGAAACGGAATCTCACACGAACGCACACGTACACACACGCAAACACTCCCGTGCTCACAGACACGCACACACGAACGCATGCGCACGCGCGCGCGAGCACCCCCCCCCCCCCCCCCCCCCCCCACACACACACACACTCGCACACATGGGCGCGCGCACACGCACACGCATACGCACACGCACACACACGCACACACACACACACACACACGCACGCACGCACGCACGCACGCACGCACGCACGGACACACACACACACACACACACACACACACACACACACACACACACACACACACACACACACACACACACACACATACACACACACACACACACACACACACACACACACACACACACACACACACACACACACACACAGCAGGGCAGGGCGCACACTCGCATACCCAGGCACAAAAATACTGAAGGTATGACTCATCCTGTCCTGTCACTGAAGCGCTGTGCTGACTTGTTGACGTCTTGTTTATGCAGGACTGACACGTCTTCCGTCTGTACGCTAACTGTACACTCCTCCTGTTTCGTCACTGTACACTCCTCCTGTGTGCGTTCACTGTACATTCCTCCTGTCTCTTCACTATACACTCCTCCTGTCTGTTCACTGTACATTCCTCCTGTCTGTTCACTGGGCATTCCTCCTGTCTGTTCTCTGTATAGTTCTCCTGTCTGTTCTCTGAACAGTCCTCCTGTCTGTTTACTGTACATTCCTCCTGTCTGTTCTCTGTACAGTTCTCCTGTCTCTTCACTGAACAGTCCTCCTGTCTGTTCACTGTACATTCCTCCTGTCTGTTCACTGGGCATTCCTCCTGTCTGTTCACTGTACATTCCTCCTGTCTGTTCACTGGGCATTCCTCCTGTCTGTTCACTGTACATTCCTCCTGTCTGTTCACTGTACAGTTCTCCTGTCTGTTCACTGGGCATTCCTCCTGTCTGTTCACTGTACATTCCTCCTGTCTGTTCACTGTACAGTTCTCCTGTCTGTTCACTGTACATTCCTCCTGTCTGTGCACTGTACATTCCTCCTGTCTGTTCACTGTACAGTTCTCCTGTCTGTTCACTGTACACTCCTCCTGTCTGTGCACTGTACATTCCTCCTGTCTGTTCACTGTAACAGTTCTCCTGTCTGTTCACTGTACATTCCTCCTGTCTGTGCACTGTACATTCCTCCTGTCTGTTCACTGTACAGTTCTCCTGTCTGTTCACTGTACATTCCTCCTGTCTGTGCACTGTACATTCCTCCTGTCTGTTCACTGTACAGTTCTCCTGTCTGTTCACTGTACATTCCTCCTGTCTGTGCACTGTACATTCTTCCTGTCTGTTCACTGTACATTCCTCCTGTCTGTTCACTGTACATTCCTCCTGTCTGTTCTCTGTACAGTTCTCCTGTCTCTTCACTGAACAGTCCTCCTGTCTGTGCACTGTACATTCCTCCTGTCTGTTCACTGGGCATTCCTCCTGTCTGTTCACTGTACATTCCTCCTGTCTGTTCACTGGGCATTCCTCCTGTCTGTTCACTGTACATTCCTCCTGTCTGTTCACTGTACATTCCTCCTGTCTGTTCACTGGGCATTCCTCCTGTCTGTTCACTCGGCATTCCTCCTGTCTGTTCACTGTAATTCCTCCTGTCTGTGCACTGGCATTCCTCCTGTCTGTTCACTGGGCATTCCTCCTGTCTGTTCTCTGTACAGTTCTCCTGTCTGTTCACTGTACATTCCTCCTGTCTGTTCACTGGGCATTCCTCCTGTCTGTTCTCTGTACAGTTCTCCTGTCTGTTCACTGTACATTCCTTCTGTCTGTGCTGTACAGTCCTCCTGTCTGTTCACTGGGCATTCCTCCTGTCTGTTCTCTGTACAGTTCTCCTGTCTGTTCACTGTACATTCCTTCTGTCTGTGCACTGTACAGTCCTCCTGTCTGTTCACTGGGCATTCCTCCTGTCTGTTCTCTGTACAGTTCTCCTGTCTGTTTATTGTACATTCCTCCTGTCTGTTCACTGGGCATTCCTCCTGTCTGTTCTCTGTACAGTTCTCCTGTCTGTTCACTGTACATCCTCCTGTCTGTTCACTGGGCATTCCTCCTGTCTGTTCTCTGTACAGTTCTCCTGTCTGTTCACTGTACAGTCCTCCCTGTCTGTGCACTGTACAGTTCTCCTGTCTGTTCTCTCTACGTTCCTCCTGTCTGTTCACTGCACAGTTCTCTTGTCTTTTTACTGCACAGTTCTGTTTGCAGACTGAAACTTTCTTTGTAATCTGTACACTTTTGTCTTGACATTGTATACCATTG